>PYWC01000103.1:238053-255628 GCA_003182015.1 Tuber magnatum
GTCCACTTGTCCACCGGACAAGATTACCCTACCCTCAGGACTGGGTTACCCTGCCTTGAGGCTTGGATTACCCTGTTCAAGGACCTGAGGTACCCTACCTTTCGATACGAAATCCCGCGGGGAGTTTGGGAAAATTGACTAGAATGTTTGTCACACGAAGCCAGGCATAATACTGGAATCTGGAGTTCCGGGAGATGCTATTGGGCGTGCTACGCAGCTACGAAGAAGCTGTAAATTGGAGACATTATTCCTATTATGCCCCTCTGGCCCCGCCTTGAGGCCCGGACGTCATGGGCAAACGGTTGCGTAGTTGTGTGCAGATTAGCAAAGGGGGATCTTTGCAGAACTGCTAGCAACACCGTATACATTGCTGCCGTCCAGTCAACTGTAGGCTGTTCCCAGCATATACAAGGGAACATAGGGTGGAGGGTGGAGTACCTCCTGCAAGTTGTTAGGAGTAAAACGGACCAAAACCGGCGAAGTTAACGTGAGTTAACTGTAGGGGTCCTGAAGGTGGTCCCGGGTGGTACCGGGGTGACTGCGAGAGTTTTACACCTACCAAACCCAAAAGTGTCCCCAACACCATAGGCTCGAAAAGGGAAGTGCAGAGACACTAGAAGCATGATTCCTACCACAGGTGAGATGGATCCGAGGTGCTGGTCATGCGTAGCACCCATTGGACCGCTCCCGAACCAGCGTATCCTGCGGCAAACATCGGAAGCCCGAGACTCGTAAATAGTAGATAGATAAACTGCTCACGGTAGCTTCCAGGGTCAAGTAGAAATCAACACGCATGGGGGGCGGTGTCATAGATGGTCTAGTTCAGCAAGGTGTCTTGACAGTTAGCCACTGGCAAGTCACCGATACGCAGAAGTTTTCACTCGAGTGGGCAGAATGGAAATGCACTGCAGAAACGATATGCACATATGGTGAACGCCGACTAGAGAGTGTCGACACAAGCATGCCTGAAAGGGGTGCCAGGAGACGTGTCGGACCACCCTTAGCGGAGAAGGGTCTGCTCGAATAGTCGGAGTAAAGTGATAAGGGAGTTTGTGGCATAAGATAAAACTACCTGAACATCTATGCGAGAACTCTCCTACTTCAACCATCAATCCTCTCGGGACCTTAATTGAGTGAAGCGTCAGGCTTAACGATATTAAGTTTTACCGTCTACTTTACTCTTACAACTGTGTGAACTTTTGGCGATAAGTTTCAAGTTGTTTAGTGTGGTCGCAACCTTGGGATCCATCTTCCTAGGGGTGCCCCCGGTACACCATCAGAGCCAGAGACGACCAATGGAGGGCGTACCCAAGCCCAATCGGTGTACGCATGTTGGAAAGCCTGAAAGGAAACGGCTGGAGTTATGCTTCCTCCTTCTCCAGGACATCTACATGCTCCCTGTCTGTCCCTTTCTCAAGCGCCCGTAGTCGTTCGCACAGCCCAACAGTCGCACCAACTAATAGGTGTCCAGTAAGGAAACGGAGGTCGAAACCGAAGGGTACCACGGCCCCAGATACCCCTGACCCAACTCCTTGTCCAACCCCTGGCCCTACTATTTTGCTTGTAACACCGTCGGTTCCAACCCGTGTACCTCCCATAGCCGCCCCAAGACCCACTCTTCTACCAGTTCCCCTACCAGTCGCTAGTCCTGACCTGTCTCCTACCGCCCCCTTTCCTACCCTCGCCTTCAGCACGTCCGGGATTCCGGTCGATGTGTGCTGCATCACCTGGGTTCGTTGGCCAGGTATGGTGCCACCCAGAGCGAGCACCTGAGCCTCCATTGCAAGGGGCCTCTCTCCTGGAGCCAGAAACACCTGCTTGTGGGGTTCCTTGGGTACCGGGCATCCGCACTGGACCCTTGCAGCCAAATCTTCCCACCAGTCTCCACACCGTCACAAGTGGTGATTCAGACACCCAAGACGAGTTCGGTCTGGCAGGCTGTAGGTCAGAAGTAACCGAGATGGGGGGGATTCATTACCACTCCTATGGGTGTAGGAAGCGACCACGGACCCCGGTGAGGCATAGAAAGAGGGAGAAAGAAGGAGATGGACGACCAGCATGTGGGTACAGTGGGTCATGGAGGTATACTGGCCCCCGATACAACCCTGGGGTTGTCGAGAGTTGTAGTCTTTATGGCGGATAACACAGATGGCGCCCAACCCAACTCCGGAGAGTGGGTGATGCCCTGTTCCACGACCGGCATCAGGACGATGAGGGGCTAAGCCCCGGGAGGATGGTAACAAGGATGGCCTGTAGGAACAGTTTGATGGGCACGATAGACCCCGGGAATCCCAAGGCAGGAATACAGAAGCTAGTTGCGACAGAAATGCACTACCCAGAGGTGCTTCGGCGGGAGCAGGCGGAGATCCAGGGCACTCGGACCATGACAGCGCGGATAATTGTGACGATAGAGATTGTCTCGCCCATTTGACCCCCTTCCTCAGTGCTCGCAAGGATGACTGGAGCAACAGGAAGAAATGAGGGTGGGATCGCCGGGCCAACAGGCTGGCGAGAGCCCTGTGGGGTACTGGTTCGCTTCCAGGCCTACACCAAGAAACCGGTGGAAGAAGCCGGAGAAGCCGAGTGGTATCCCTCCATTCCAGGGCAAAGTTACAGAACCCGCCATCTACTTGACCTTGGTAGAGGTGAAATTTGAATACTTTACGGATTGCAAGTTAACCAACATAGATAAGGTAAACTTGGTCATCCCCCTTCTTGAGGACTCTGCCCGGGCATGGTGTCGGGGGTTGCATAGGCACATTAACAAGGAAGCCACCCAGCACAGGGGTGTCCCAGTCAAAGACAGCCACTGCTTACGGATGTGGGAAGGGTTCCGAGAATGGCTTGAACGAAGTTTCAGCAGAGACCAGGCAAAGCGAGATCGATCCCTTCTTGAGTGGCGAGACCTTGTGATGAAGCCCCATCATATTGATGAGTACCTGGACAAGATAATTGATTATATGTGTAAGTTTAGCTAGACAGATCCGGTACAGGTACGAGACAAGGTTCAGTCAGGCATCACACCAGAGGTTCGGAATTCGAGGGCACTGAAGGAGCCACATCCGACCAATCTGAACCAGTACCTTGATGTTCTCCTGAAGGTCGGGCACACGCTGGAGGAGAACAACCAGTTCGGTAACTGTGTTATCCACCCAACCCCCCGGTCTCAGCCCGCAGGTAAGAAGGAGGGTAGATTCTCGACCTCTGGCAGGTTCAAGGAGAAGGAAGAAGGTTTGGGCAGGCGGAACCACAGGTCTGCCAAACCTACCAATTTCAATATAGGGCAACAGGCAAAGACGACGACTTCCGAGTACGCAATAGTGCATAAGGAAATCCCGTCGACTTTGACCAAATGCCGGAGGAAGCACAACCAGTGCACCAAGTCCAGGCAAACAGGTCACTTTTGGAGAAAGTGTACCACGGCGGCCCTAGTCGTTAGTTCATCCAAACATGCTTGCGGGTTGAAACGGTCAGCCCCGGTAAGTGTGCCCACAGGAACAGACAAGCAACTCAAGGGCATTGAAGCACCCCCTCCGGCTTCCTCATCAAGGATACATGAGGTCCGTCAAGCACCACCTCAGGTCATAGAGGTTGATACTGGTGGCTCGGAATAGGTAAGAACCCATTCCGCTTAAGGTGTAACCTTATTAACCCACAGCCATAGACCCCTGAGGGATAGATGGATATCAGCCCTGGAGGTGGCTTCAGAGATGAGTAAGTACCCCTCTACCACATAAACGAACCTGATACTGATGACACCCAGGTGGGGTGGGCAGGTACATGTTACGGGCCGTACGCGGTGGACTGGGCAATCTCTCCTTTATTGGGTTTCTGGTTATTTCCTTTGTTCTGGTTCGATGTATTTCTTTCAGGATTTCCTTCGCTGGATAAGCAAGTTATAGGAGGTTATTTTGGTTGAGGCTGGGTGAGGTCTTGCCAGAGGAGAAGCTCAACATTGGGGAAGCCAGGCTGCTTCGCTTGGAACCGGTCCTATAGCGGTCTTCTACCCACCTCAGGGAGAATCTTTATGTTTACTACAAGTGGAATTGGTTCAGGCTGGACTAGGTCAAATAAACCTGTGCTATTTTCAAGTGCACCTGAGGAGGGTGTAGTAGCCGAAATCATGCTGGCGTGATAGTAAACAGCCTGGTTGTTGATAAGCGGCGAAGCGCAATCCGTTAACGTTTACCGACCCATTGTGGCCACTCTTGTGTTGAAAGGCAAGAGCCTAAAAGGATTCACTAAGCCAAGATGACTAAGTCCCCATGACAAGTGAAGAGGCAGAAGCGTGACAACTGGCCTCGTCATACCAAGTCTATCCACCGGTGGGTGAAGTTAGACTGGAAGATAGAACCTGGACAGGTAAGCGCGGAAGCGCTCCTGCTAATCGATAGTGGAGCTACAGGGCCAGTGCTTAGTAGCCGATGAGTTAAGCAGAGTCAGGCACCTTGTGTACGACGAAAGGTACAGGTGGAGATAACCAACGTCAGCAGTAATTACATACCTGGGTCAGGTCTACACTATACCAAGTCATTGGGGATGAGGTGAGGCGACTACCATAATGAGATGCACCTTGAAATCTCAGATATCCCCGACACAAAGATGGATCGGTACCTGCCTTTGTCTTGGTTGAGGGACCATAACCCCAACATAGATTGGAAAACAGGATCAACAACCTGGCGCTCAGATATCTCCCAGGCTAACTGCCTGGCAGCACAGGGGTGGTTAGTGTTCATGACCGATGAAGAGTTACTAGCCGAAGACCCTAGTAATGTGTACCTACTGGGAATTGTGCAATTCTCCGATGAGGAAGTTACTGACATTAGTGTTAAGCTACGCTGCGAGTATAAGGATTATGGGGATATCTTCAGTCAAGAATGATTGAGGCGCTACCGGAGCAGAGGAAGTATGACCATATGATCGGGTTGCAACCCAGAACTCAACGTCCATTTGGGCCTATCTATGCATTATCGGAAAAGGGGCTTAAGGCACTCCGGGAATATCCAAATGACATGCTGCAAACAGAAAAGCTACAGTGATCGAGTTCCTCAGCAGCAGCCACTATGCTCTTCTTGCGAAAACCGGATGGTACAGGAAGACTGGTAATAGATTACCGCGGGCTGAACAAAATCCCGGTGAAGAGTAAGTAACCTCTACCGTTGATGAATGAATTGCGAGATAGGTTAGGGAAAGCCGCTGTGTTCACCAAGTTGGACTTGAAGAACAGCTACTACCTTGGGAGGATGGCAGAAGGTGAGGAATGGAAGACCGCCTTGCACTGCAGATATGGACTGTATGAATACACGGTCATCCCATTTTAGTTGTGTAATACCCCAGCAACCTTCCAATGTATGATAAATACGCTCGTTCGGGATCTCATGGATGAAGGTGTCATTGCATACACGAATGACATTCTAATCTACACTGAAACTATGGAAGAGCTTGTCACAATGGTGAGATATGTGGTGGAGAAATTGTGGAAAGCTAGACTATGTGCAGGCATGAAGAAGTCCAGTTTCCACCAACTGGAGGTTGAATTCCGCAGATTGAAGATCTCCAATATGGAGATTCCTATATTGTCAGAGAAGGTGCAGGCAATCAGCGCTTGGGCACCTCCAACTTGCATCGTCGACGTGCAAAGCTTTATGTGCTGTGCCAACTTCTATCATCGGTTCATGCAAGGTTTCAGCAAGATAGCGAAACCTTTGACAAACTTGATAAAGAAGGATGTCCGATCGGAATAGACACCTGCGAGTGAGCAGGCCTTCAACCATTTGAAGGAGGCCTTTAAGTCCAAACCTATCCTAGCATATTTTGACCCTGAACGGCCAACCCAGCTGAGAACTGATGCTAGTGACTTTGCATTAGGAGCCCTCCTGGCCCAGTTCTTTGAGGATGAGAGATCGCATCCCGGGGCCTATCGTAGTGAGGAGTTTCATGCACCAGAGATTAATTATGACGTCCATGACAAGGAAATGACTGCCCTCATAGCGGCATTCAAGGAATGGTATCATTTGCTACACTCCGTAACAGACCACTAAGTGATGCGTACAGATCACAAGAATTTGGAGTACTTTAATAGTACCAAGACCATTAACCGAAGGCAGTAGCGCTGGGCTGAGTTGCTGCAACCATTGAACTTCAAGGTGGTTTACCGCAAAAGGTGGTTGAATGAAAAGGCAGATGCTTTGTAACAGCGTAGGGACTACCGCCTGACAGGGGGGAGTTATTTTCCGCCACAGTTGTTTTTTCGACCCAGACACTGCATTGAGAGCCAGGAACAGGACATCTGGTGACCACAAGTGTTGCAAGTGTGCCAGGGATTTTGGCCCTAGTCTTCCTTTTTGGCTCAGCTGCGGGTAGTGATAAAGGAAGACCAGGAATATTTAAGAATCCTGAGGGCAATGGCTGCCAGTGACAACGAGGTCGACCGACATTTCAGGGCAGAAAAGGGCTTACTCCAGTACCAGAACAGGTGGTATGTTCCTAAAAACCAGAATCTAAAGCAGACAATCATTGAGGCTGAACATGACTCCCGAATCGCAGGGTACATCTGGACTTACAAAACCATTGGCAGGGTTAGGGGCAACTTCTATTGGCCAAAGATGGATGACCACAACACCGACTATGCGCGAACATGTGATGCATGGCCAAGAAATAAGTCCATTAGGCAAAAGACGTTTCGTCTGCTGGAACCTATTGATGTTCCTATGCAGCCCTGGACAGGGATTTCAATAGACTTAATTGCAGCGCTGTCTGAGTGCACAGGGTATACCAAGATCTGGGTCATAGTGGACCGATTCTCGAAAATGGCACATTTCATACCCCTGACCAGTGAGGTACCTATCCGGGAGCTTACCTTGATATTCCAGAAGGAAGTTTAGCTGCTTCATAGACTCGCAGAGTCGATCATCTCCGATCAAGATAGCTGATTCAGATCCAGGTTCTGGATGGGTCTAATGCACCTGTTGCACGTGAAACTAAACGTTTCGACTGCATTCCACCCTGGGATTGATGGGCAAACTGCGAGGGTTAATCAGACACTGGAGCAGTGCTTGCGTAGTTACTGTTCCTACCAACAAGATGATTGGGCTTCGCTGTTACCCCTTGCGGAGTATCTGTACAACACCCTGACATCAGAATCCACCAGGTTGTCACCATTTGAGCTCAACTATAGGTTTAATCCCAGGACACACAGGTCCGGTGTCGTGTCTGATAGTTCAGGGATACACCCTAGCAGTGAGCCCTTGGTTAAGGAATGGGAAGGAACCTGGCAGGAGATTCGAGAAACGATTCAAGGGGCACAGGGAAGGCAAAGGAGGTGGCATGACCAGGGAGGGTGGCAAGCGCCGGACTATGTTACCTTGAAGGGTGTGGCTGCTGGGCAGTCAAAGAAAGCGGACCAAATGATGTGCAACCAAGAAGGCATCCACACCAAGCGTCCAGTGGAGAAGCTGGACCAGCAGATGTTTGGACCTTTTGTGGTCAAACGTCGGGTGGGTAACCGAGTCTACAAACAGCCACTGCCCACCAGATAGATCATCCACCTGGTTTCCAATGTCACGTTGCTCAAACCGTACTGTGAGAATCCAGGATTAGGTAGGGTCAAGGATGTCCTTACCCCGCAGCTTGTGGTCAATGAGCCAAGTTACGTTATCGCAGCTGTTGCAAACAGTCAATGGTACAGTAGAGCAAAGGCCAAGTTTCCGTCAAGCTTCGTCCATTACCTGGTGTCATGGGAAGGCGACGGGGCTGAGGAGAGTTCATGGGAGCCCTATGACATGCTAGAAGGGACAGGCTTACAGGCCATGCTGGATTTCCGCGAAAGATATCCGTCCAAGTCCAGGCACTATAGGGTCTTGGGGGAATCGAGTCTGGGAAATAAGAGACAAGGCTAATGGTCCCCGACGGACCGGGGAGAAGAGGGGAGTGAGGTAGTGGTCCAGCACACATCAGCTATGGCAGTCAGAACCTACACCTATAGAGGTAGCCTGGAGGCAAACTGGTAGAGACTGGCAGGCAAGTAAGTACTTGACCTACAGAGACCCCATGGCCCGGGCTCAGAGGATGAACAGAATTAGCTGGCCAGGTACTTAAGTACCTGGCTTCACCAGGCAGTGGTGTCAGCGTACTTAGGGACTTTTGAAGGGGCAGTTGCTCAGCTAGGCCGGGTAACTGGAGACAGGTCGGAAACGTCTATCGCCGGTGACAGGATAGACTGGGTACCAGGGAGAAGTTATCTTGTCCGCTGGACAAGGTTACCCTACCCTCAGGATCAGGTTACCCTGCCCAAGGTTCTGAGTTATGCTACATTTCAATACGAAGTCCCTCGTGGAGTTTGGGAAACATGACTGGAATGTTTGTCCTGCCAAGCCAGGCATCGTACTGGAATCTGGGGTTCTGGGAGATGCTATTGGGTGAGCTCGGCAGCTCCGCAGAAGCTGTAAATTGGAGACGTCATTCCTATCATACCCCTCCAGCCCCGCCTTAAGGCCAAGCCATCATGGGCGAAGGGTTGGGTAGTTGGGTGCAGTGTAGCAAAGTGGAATATTTGCAGAGCGGCTTGCAACATCATATATGTCGCTGCAATCCGGTCGACCCTACACTGTTAACAGGATATATAAAGGGGCATAGGGCGGAAGGTGGAGTACCTCCGCCCAGTTGTTGGGAGTACAACACACCGAAACCGTCGGAGTTAATGGCAGTTATCCATAGGGGTCCCAAAGGTAGTCCTGGGAGGTGCTGGGGCGGCTGCGAGAGTTTTATACCTGCCAAGCCCGAAAGTGTCCCAAATCATAGGCTCTGAAAGGGACATACAGAGACAGTACAAGGAGGCTTCCTACCACAGGTAAGGTGGGTCCGAGGTAGTGACCATGAGTAGCGCCGATAGGACCTCTTCCGAATAACCGTACCCTCTGGAGAACACCAGAAGCTCAAGATCTGTAAATAGCAGAACGATAAAGGCTCCCGGTAGCATCCGGGGGCAAGCAGAGGTCAATGCACACCGGAAGGGTGTCATAAATACTCTACTTCATATGCAGTCCTGACTGTTAGCCACTGGCAAGACACTGATGCACAGAATTTCTCACTCTGGCAGGCACAGTGGAAATGCGCCGCAGAAACGATAACCGGATATGGTGAATGCAGACTAGAGTGTGTCCACACAATCATACCCGAAGGGTGTGTCAGGAGACGCGTTGGACTGCTCTTATTGGAGAAGAGTGAGCTCCAATGGTTGGAGTAAACTGATAGGGGAGTTTCTGGCATAAGGTAACAGTACCTGAAAGTCTATGCGAGAACTCTCCTACTCCAAACAATCAATCCTCTGGAGACCTTAATTGAGCAAAGCGTCAGGTGTAACAATATTAAGTTTACCATTCACTTTACTCTTACATTTGTGTAAACCTTTAGCGCTAGGTTTGAAGTTGTTCAGTGCGGTCGCAACCTTGGGATCCATTTTCTTAGCAGCGCCCCTATTACACTTGGTGCACTGGTTGTGCTTCCCCCAGCGTGCGGTCACAGTCAACGGGATTTCCTTATATGCTACTCCATACTCAGAAGTCCCTGGCTTTGCCTGTTTCCCCGCGTTGAAATTAGTAGGCTTGGCAGACCTCTAGTGCTCTCTGCCCAAATCCTTTTCCTTCTTCTTGACCCTGCCAGATGTCGAGGATCTATCCTCCTTCTTATCCGTGGCCTGAGACGGGGGGGGTGAGTGGATAACGCTATTACTGAACAGGTTGTCGTCCTCCACCATGTGCCCGACCTTCTGGAGTAGATCAAGGTACACCTTTAGCTCGGCCAGCTGTGGCCTGTTCAGTGCCCACGCATTCCGAACCTCTTGTCTGATGCCTGATCAAAACATGTCTCGTACCTGAACTGGATCTGTATAGCTAAGCTTATACATATAATCAATTATCTTATCCAGGTACTTATCAATATGATGAGGCTTCATCACTAGGTCTTGCCACTGCAGAAGAGATCGATCTCGCTCGGCCTGGTCTCCGCCGAAACTTCGTTCGAGCCATCCTCGGAACCCTTTCCATATCCGTAAGGAGTCGCTGTCTTTGACAGGGACGCCAGTGCGCTTGGCGGCTTCCTTGTTAATGTGCCCATGCAACCGCAGATACCATGCACGCGGGAGTCTTCAAGAAGGGGGATTACTAAGTTTACCTTATCCATGTCGGTTAACTTACAATCCGTAAAGTGTTCAAATTTGGCCTCTACCAAGGTCAAGAAGCGGGCGAGTTCTGTAACTTAGCCATGGAATGGAGGGAGACTACTCAGTGTTACGGTATACTACTCCCATGCTTACTCACAACAGGTAACGACGTGTTCGGTTCTCTTCAGTGCTCTGTCCGGGAGCTCCACAAGTCCCGCGGCCCTATCTCAGTATTCCTACTAAGAATCGGTTTCTCAGCAGTACCGATAGTATCGGTGTTTATTCTGTTAACTTGGTCGGTGTAGCCGAACGGTTGTTGACTGTACAGGGGGTCTGTCTAGCAGATATGGTTGGAGCGTGAGGGTTTTTGTATTTAAAGTTATAAGTAGGACAGATAGTAGATGGTTGCGTGAAGAGCTAACCCATCTGTGAAAACCTGGCCTTTATATAGGTCTCTTCCCCCAACCCTAACCCTGCTGGGCCTTAAATATGACTCGCGTGAGATCCTTGCTGTTCAGGGTCACCTGAGCGGTCCGCGCTGCCTACCAAATTATCTGATTACTATGTGTTGCTAGTGCACCTCATCTGAAACCCCATGACCTCTTCACCGAGGTCAGGTGTGAAAACATTATAACATCATATGGCCCAAATAGGTCATGTGCGCAAACATAAATCAATCTCGTGATTACTAGTGTGGTCACGCGCGAAAGCCTAACCAATCTGCCTTGCCAGTAAGCCTTGCCATAAGCCTTGCCAGGAAGCCTAACTACACCTCGTGACCATAACTATGGTCACGGGCGAAAGTTAACTGAGACCCTATAACTTCTAACCGGGAGTTATGTGAAACCTTTTCCATGCCTCCGTCACCTGACTAGCGCTCCTCTAGTCAGATCGTGACATCGGCTCCCCTCTCCGTGGGCCTGAGTCCCTTCAGGCCTACCACCCGATTTCCTCCTCTTCCCTCCCCACGGTCTCTATTATGTTTCGCCCCATCCTTCTCATCCATCTTGCCGTTTCTCGTTGGAGTCTGTCCAATCTCTTGATCGTCCTGTCCCTCCTCTTTAGCTGGGTATTTAACTTTCCCACCTGGTATTTCGCTAGTCCTGCCCTCACGTCCTTTGCTATCACCTCCCTTCCCAACCTCGTGTTCTTTGCTTTTAGTTCCAAGATCTTTGCCTGCAGTTCCCTTCCCGTCTTTTCCATCATTCCTTTTTGGTGCTGGTAGAGCCTTTTGTCGGTTTCCGCCTCTTGCGTCCTTTGGTGTAGTCCCCGTACCTCTTCCTGTAGGTCGGCGATGGTTCGTTCATTTGGTGAGGGTTCTGGTGATGGTGGTGGTGGTGGTGGTGCTGTGTGGGGGGTGTCCCAATTGGAGGTGTCCCATCCAACCTGGTCGGCCCAAGAAATTCTTTTCTAGGGTTTCTTTGCCCCCTTCACCTTTGGTTTCATCCTCGAAACCTTTTCGGTTGGTTTGGGTAATGTGGGGGGAGAGGAATGTGGTGGTGTCTTTGGTGGGGTTTGGTGCCTTTTCCTGGGGAAGTAGGCCCCCTGTTTCTCGCTTAAGTGTCCCATGCAACAGTGGTTAAAGCATATGATGCATGAGTCCCTGGCGTGTTTTTGCTCTTCTTCAGTTTGTTGTTTAATTGAGGGTCCAGGAGTTGGACCCAATCATTGACGCTTAGCTACTCTTCTTCCATCTTGATTTCCTCCGGGTTTTCTATCGGACTGAGGTCTGGGCTTGTCGGGATAACATTCATGGAACTGCCCAACTACGTGGTGTGCATTGCTGAAGTTTTCTACTGGGTACCACTTGCGATCGTGTTCTGGGGAATAACCAGTCCACTTGGCTTGGTATTGGATTCGGTTATGGTGTCGTCAAGAGTCTATTAATGCTTCGAGTTCGTATTCGTCTTCTCCATCTATGGATATAGGCGGAGGGTGAAGTGTTCATTGTGAGGGAGAATACTTTTCTTGATCGGGTTTGAGGAGGCTGATATGGAATGTTGGGTGAGATAGTTTCATCAAGGCGGGGAGGTCGAGTTTGTAGGCTGGAAGTCCAACACATGCGATGATCCTGAATGGTCCAAGTTTCTTGTTGTCCAGCTTCTTCGAAGGTCTCGTGGTTTGAATGTTTCGTGGTATAAGCCATACCTTATCATTGACTGTTAGGTTTGGGTCTGGTTTCCGGTGCTTATCGCTTTGTTCCTTTTGGCTCACTTGAGATAGCGTTGTCCCGTCCTGTAAGACGTCGTGAAGTTTGGTCATATCGTGTGCTTGCGTGACCTGCCACAGTACTTGATATTCTGCTGGCTTGAAGGTGGGATCATACCTACAATTTGCCAAGAATGGCGTAGTTTTTATCGTTTCTTGTCTTCCGTTGTTGTAGGCAAACCCTGCCGTACATAAGAATTCTGTCCTGTCGTTTTCTTGCTAGTAGACGTAAGCTCTTAGATGTTGTTCCAATATTGCATTTGTTTATTCGGTTTGTCCGTCCATTTGAGGGTGGAAGGCTGTGCTCAAGCGTCGGCTGATACTTAATTCAGGTGTTATTTCCTTCCACACTTTTGATGTGAATAGTGATCCTCTATCCAAGACGATATCCTTCCGTAGTCTGTGCAATCTAAGGACTTGGTCTTTAAACAGGCTGAAGAATTGTGGTGTTGTCATATCCATTCGGCATGGTATAAAGTACGCCCTTTTCATTAGTCGGTCAATAACAACCCATATGGGGTCATAACGCGTCGATTCTGGGAGTCCGGTCATGAAATCCATGACCATGGATTGCCATGGCCTTCCAGGCAATTCGGGTGGTTTGAGTAGGCCATAAGGCGTGTGCTTTATCGTCCTCGTCTGGTGACAGGAGTCGCAACTTTTCACATATCGTTTAATATCGTCTCGTATCAAAGGCTAGTGGTAGGATCATTGAACCAGTCCTACCATCTTGGCCGTTCTGCCATGTCCTACTTGCGGGTTGTCGTGATTTCTTTTTCTCGTTTCGGTTTTTAAGGCTTCCTGGTTTGAGATCCTTATCTTCTTAGCGTACCATAGATAACCGTCTTCCTCCCGGTATCGCCCGCGAGCGATGTTTTTCATCTCTTTTAGTCTCTCCTTCAAGGCCTTCTTAATCTCGTTGATTTCGTCGTCGTTGGAGGTGCTGCGTGGTATCCATTCTTCGGATACCTTGACTTGTATTGTTTCCCCCGTCATCGCACTTAGCAACTCATATCCGCTATCCTCGTCTTCTTCTTTCCGACAGTATTTCCCCTTCGACAGCAAGATCCTCTATCGCTGCGACCGTGTTTCTTCCTTGTCTGGGAAGCATTCCGTCCTTCTTGGCAATGCGTCCAGTTTTTCTCCTTCTTTTCCCAGTCGGTATTCGATCTGCAGGTGGTATTGGCTTAACGTCGCGCTCCACCTGATTTGTCGTCCATTCAGATCCTCGGTAGTAGTAAATGCTAGCCGGTTTTTGTGGTCCGTGACGATCCGGATCACACGTTGGCTTCCTAGCATATACTTCCCCCAGTCCTTAAGACCTTGAACTATAGCTAACAGTTCCTTGTCGTGAATAGCGTAGTTCCTTGCGGCTTTCGACATGGTTTTTGATCGAAAGGCGACCGGTCTCCATAGTCCTTCTTCCCCCTACTGTGAGAGGATTCCGGAACATACGAAGTTAGATGCGGCAGTTTTGATCATGATCGGAAAAGAGGGATCGAAGTGTCGTAGTATCGGTGTTGTTGTAAGTCCTTTCCTTAGGTCATCGAAGGCTTGTTGCTCTCTTTCTCCCCGTTCCCACTTGATTCCTTTGTTCGTTGTATCGTATAGTAGCTTGGCCCCTCGGCTGAATCCTTCCATAAATCGTTGATAGAAGTTACAAAAGCCCACAAGGCTTTGTCCTCACTGGATGCTTTTCAGTGCTTTCCATTCGTGTTATTATAGGCGCTGTCTTGACGGGATCCATCCATACTGCGTCCCGGTTGACAATCAATCCTCGGTAATCGACTTCTTTGACGTGAAAGGCGCACTTCGAGGGTTTTAGTTTGACCTTGGCTTCTCGCAATGCTTGTAGCACTGCCCGTATGTCTCGGTGGTGTTGTTCCCTGTTGTCCTAATATATGAGTATATCGTCTAGAGAGACGATATAGCATATGTCTAGGTACTTGCTGAACTTGGAGTTAATCCACTGTTGGAACGCGGCTGGAGCCTTGGATAGTCCGAAGGGTATAACCAGGTATTCGTATAACCCATATCTTGTTCTGAAAGTCACCTTCCATTCGTCGCCCTTGGCGATCCTGATGTTGTGATATGCATTCTTGATGTCCAGTTTGGTGTAGTGTTTGGCCCATCCCAGGGAGTCCAATGCTTCATCGATCAATAGTAGAGGATATCTGTCTTTCTTTGATACCGCATTCAGTCCTCTGAAGTCAACACACAGTCTCAGTTTCCCATCCTTTTTCTTAATGAACAAGATGGGTGCCCCCGCCCGGGAGGATGATGGTCTGATCCAGTGACTTTCCAGATTTTGATTGACGTATTCCCTTTGCGATTTCAATTCTTCTTCCATTAGTGGGCAGAGGTTCATGAACGGCGCTGTTCTTCCTTCCTCCAGATTGATCCGCTGATCTTCGCTCTTGTGTTCCCGAACATTGTTTCTTTCGCTCTCTTTGAATATGTTGAGGTAATCGTCAGATTCCTTGGGGACCAGTTGCCATAGGGTTTTCTTTTCCCGCTTGGCTTCTTCCTTCACCACCAGCCTCATGCTGAGCGTTGATACTTCCGCAATCCTTAGTCTGTCGTCATCTTCGTCCCATTTGAGTATCTCCATCTGTTCTCCTCTTCGGCAGAGTTGACTGAAGGTCTTTGCAGCTATGAAAGATATGCTCAGGGGTTTCTCTTCAGTGTTCTCGCTAGGAGCGTCTTCGGGGGATCCTCGTCTGGTACTTGCGAACCCGGTGTCTCCGCATTCGGTCTTTTCCAGGTCCTGCAGTTCTTGCATTTCTCTCATAACAATATTTTCAATAATCATATGTGCTATGCGATCACCATTCTTGATTACATATTCTTCTTCTTGCAGGTTTATTAACAGGACTTGAACCTCTTCCCTATAGTCTGTATCCGCCACTCCTGCACCGGTGGTAATCCCATGTCGGGCGGCCATACCGCTGCCTGGAGCGATGCGTGCATAGCTGCCTTCAGGTTCTCCTATTGCAATCCCTGTTGGTATCATTGTTTGTCCCCTTGCTGGGACTGTCATATCCTGGGTACTGTACAGGTCATGTCCCGCAGCCTTCTTCAAGCCCATCGTGGGTTTTTTTGCTTCTGGGAGTAACACACATACCCTTAAGCCTTCATCGGTGGGGGTCTCTTCTTGTCGTTTCGTCTCCATGTGGAGGATCTGGGTCATCAGGTTCTCTTGTATTGCTTTCTCTTCAGGTATTGTTGCAATTGTTGGGGAGGTTCCAGACACAACTGTGTACAGAAGCTGCTATTGAAGTTGATTGGTCCTTTTTTCAGAGTTGATGTTGGGGTTGTGTCGTTTTAGCCATGGCGTTCTTAGTATAGTATTGTGCTTACGCAAATGCGCCCACTGGAATGTCATTGCTTCGAGGTGTGCTCCTATCTCCATAACCGCCCCTGCGATATGGGTAATAGGTGCTGCTTTCCTTTCTTCCCCATTGACGACCAATGTGTCTCTGGGTTTCTTGATCTTTTCTAGGGGTATCCCTTGGTCTTTGCAGAAGCTTCTGTCGATGAAGTGCGCGGTAGCCCCTGAGTCCAGCATCGCATTCGTTGCTAGTTCTTTGTTGTTCATACATAGTTTTATCTTTATCATGAGGTGTTTATTATCATAACTGTCCGCGCAGTTGATTGTTGCCTTGTTGTCTTTCGCCGTTGATATCTGTGCGATGCTGGTGGGTTTGCATAGTCCGTCGTCCCTCAGACCACTCTGTGCTGGGGACTTTATTCATTTAAAGTCTCTGGTTCCTCCGTGACCTCCATTGTTCCCAGTTCTTGAATCTTGGGCTCTTTCAGTCTGAAGTTCTTGATGAAGTGACCCTTCAATCCGCACTGGAGACACACGTTTTCCTTTGTTCCTTCTCTCGTATTCCTGGACCGTAAGGCGTTGGAACCTCCTACTGCATGTTCCTGCTGCGGCCAGGTCCAGTGGATCCCCTCCTGGTACTTGCTTCCGAGGTGCCATTGGACAGTAAGTTCTATTGTTGTTTCGTGGGATGGTTGGCTTTCTCGGGTCGCTCATCCTATTTCGCAGGTGGTTGACCAGGATGATCTTGTTTTCCTTCTGAATTGCCCACGTGGTGAAGTTTTCTGTCATCCAGAACAAGTGGTCAGAGTCTTGCCAGGCCTTTTGGATTGTCCGGTTACTTGCCCTGAGAAGGGTTCACTATTTGCTACGGTCGTCATATTCAGCTTCGACGCCTATCGTGTGGAACTTGTGCCAGAAGTCCGGGAAGTTACTTCTTCCTTGCTGCATCGGGTCTAACATCAGTCGGGCCGTTTCCTTGGCATCTCGATCCCCGCCCTGGGTTCGGAGCATCTCCTTGAGTTCGAGCCTTGTTGTCTATACCCTTTCTGGACTTCCTTCCATATATGGCATGATCCATTGGCCCGCAGTTCCCCTTACTAGGCTTCCTCTGAATGCAGTCTTTGTCGCATCCTTGCCTTCTTTATACTCCTGGACTTTGAAATATTAGTTCCACTGACTCAGGAACTGTCTTAGTTCGGTGCAGTCCCCTGTGAACTTATCGGGTTCTGTGGCCTTGGGCCTTGATTTTGGTTGGGTATTGATCCTTGCGAGGAATCTGGTTAACTGTTCTTCTGTCCTGACGAGAGTGTTCGTGGTATTCCCCTTCGGGGGCTGTGGGGATGCTTCTGACGCCATTCTCACTGGTCGTGGAGTTCCTTCAGGGCAACTATCGGGAGGTGAGGTCCTTTCTAGTGTACCCAGGCTTGCCACTCGTGATGGCTGCCTTGCTGGTTCTCCTAATGCTGTATCTGGTTGCCTTAGGTTTAAGTTTTTGGCGGGGAGATCAATACCTCCTTGGTTGTTTCGAGTGAATGTCGTACCACCCGGGGTGGCCCTCTTGCCGTCGTAAGACATCGCAGGTGACGAAACAAAATGTTACGGTATCCTACTCTCATGCTTACTCGCGACAGGTAATAACCTCTTCTCTTCTCTTTCGTGCTGTGTCCGGGAGCTTGTAACGACCCAGCGTACGTGAGCTATGGCAGCCGGAACCTACACCCATACAGGTAGCCCGGAGGCGAACTGGTAGGAACTGGCAGGCAAGTGAGTACTTGACCTACGGAGACCCGATGGCCCGGGCTCCGAGATGAGCAGACTTAGTGGACAAGTATTTAGGCACATGGCTACGCCCAAGATTGGTGTCAGCGTACTTAGGG
>PYWC01000103.1:266674-278973 GCA_003182015.1 Tuber magnatum
GAGACCTTAATTGAGTGAAGCGTCAGGCTTAACGATATTAAGTTTTACCATCTACTTTACTCCTACATCTGTGTGAACTTTTGGCGATAAGTTTGAAGTTGTTTGGTGCGGTCGCAACCTTGGGATCCATCTTCCTAGGGGTGCCCCCGTTACAGAGCTCCACCACTTTCATGGGCCTATCTTAGTATTCCCACTAAGAATCGGTTTCTCACCAGCACCAATAGTATTGGTCTTCATCCTGTTAACTTGGTCTGCATAGCGGATAGGTTCTTGACTCTACAGGGGGTCTGTCCAGCGGATAAGATTGGAGCGCGGAGGTTTTCGTATTTCAAGCAATAAGTAGCAAAGATAATAGATAGTTGCGTGAAGAGCTAACCCATCTGTCAAAACCCGGCTTTCATATAGGCCTCTTTCCCTAACCCTAACCCTGCCAAGCCATAACTATGACTCGCATGGGATCCTCACCATTCAGGGTCACCTGAGCGGTCCGCGCTGCCTACCAAATCATCTGACTACTATGAGTCGCAAGTGTGCCTCATGTGAAACCCTATGACTTATTGAGCAAGGTCAGGTGTGAAAACATCATAACATCATATGACCCAAATAGGTCATGTGTACAAATATAAATCAACCTCGTGATCACTGGTGTGGTCACGCGTGAACGCCTAACTAATCTGCCTTGCCGGTAAGCCTGGGCATAAGTCTTACTGGTAAGCCAAACTAATCCTGGGGACTCCAACTATGGTCCCGCGTGAAAACTAGCTAAGACACTATAACTCCTAAGCGCGAGTTATGTGAAACCTTTCCATGCTTCCATCACCTGACTAGCCTGCCTCTAGTCAGATTATGACACTCAGCTTCTCTGGCTTCTTCTGCCGGGATCTTGGTGTAGGCCTAGAACCCGAACCTGTACCCGTCAGGGCTCTTGCCAGCCTCTTGGCCTGGCGATCCCATCGTCATTTCTTCTCGTTGCTCCAGTCATCCTTGCGAGCACGGATGAAGAGGGTCAAATCCGGTAGAGGACCTCCCTGATCATCATTATCTGAGCTTTCATGGTCGGAGTCCCCTGGATCTCAGCCTGCCCCCGCCGTACCAGCTCTGGGTGGTGCATTTCCGACCCCACTACCTCCTATATCCCCGCCTTGGGATTCTAGGAGTCTATCGTATCCATCAATCCATTCCTCCTTGCCATCCTGGTTCCCATCCTCTGGGGGGTCAGCCCCTGATGGTCCTGATGCTAGTGGTGGATCAGGACGTCGCCCACTCTCAGGAGTTGGGTTGGGCGCCATCTGTGTTATCCGCAGAAGAGACTGCAACTCTGGACAACTCAAGGGTTGAATTGGGGGGACAGCGTGCCTACATGACCCATAGTCCCTACATGTTGGTTGTCCATCTCGTTCCTTCGGCCTCCTTCTATGCCTCACCGGGGTCCGTGGTCAGTTCCTACACCCATAGGAGTGGTAATGAATCCACCCCATCGCGGTCTCTTCCGACTTTCAGCCCAAAAGACAGAACCCATCTTGGCTGTCTGAATTGCCACTTGTGATGGTGTGCAGACCGTCAGGAAGACCTGGCTTCCAGGGTGCTATGGGGATGACCGGTGGCCAAGGAACCCCACAAGCAGGGGTTCTGGGCCCGGGGATAGGGTTGCCTTACGAAAGAGCCGCAGGTGCACACTCTCGGTGGCACCGTACCTGTTCAAAGAACCCAGGTGGTGCGGTATGCATCGAACTGAATCCCTGAAGTGCCAAAGCTGGGGGTAGGAAAGGGGTGGTAGGAGATGGGTCAGAACTAGGGACTGCCAGGGGAACTGGTAGAGGGGTAGGTCTTCGTGCAGCTATAGGAGGTACACGAGGGGTAACCGGCGGTGTTGCAGGCGGAATGGTAGGGCCAGGGATCAGACAAGGAGTTGGGTCAGGCGTATCTGGGGCCATGATACCCTTCGGTTGGGATGTCCATTTTCTTACTCGATGTCCATCAGTTGGCCTAACTGTTGGGCTGCGCGAATGACTACGAGCGATTGAGGGAGGGACAGACAGGGAGCCTCCAGATGCCCTGGAGAAGGAGGAAGTATAACTGTAGCCGTTATCTTTCAGGCTTTGCAACATGCATATACCGATTGGGCTCAGGTACGCCCCCCATTGGTCGTCTCTAGCTCTCATGGCCAATTCCATGCCGAAGTTCTCAGGCCTGGTATAGAGGAAAGGGAGTGGGGGCGTGGCCTCTGACACCGGTACACCATTCTCAGTATCAATACTATACCCTTCTTCGTAAGCCTTTTCCAAGACTGTCATCCGAGTCGGCAATTCTTGTTGATCCCTCATCATTCGCAGGTATGCCTCCTGCTGCACTGTCGTCCACTCCACCACTGCCGTAGTGATCTGTTTCCGGATCACCCCCTGCTACTAGGTGTCCCAGGTCCTTAGTTGCCGCTTCGCTTCCTCAATTGACCTGGATACCTCCTGGGCGATGTAAGGTTTAACGAACTCGCTAAATGGAACCCATTGGGGTGGAGGAGGGGTCTGGGTATGGACAGGGGTAGGGTCTTGGAAAAATGACAACGCCGCAGCGCGAGGGTCTGTAATTATGAGGTCAAGGCATTTACTAGGTAACTGAATAGCAGTAGCCTGCGGTAGCAACTCATGACCATCCCAGTCAAAACTGCGAACATCCTCAAAAACAGACACACGAAACGTGTTGGTGGCATGTTCGTCAAGATCAAGGTCTGAATCCGAGTTGGATTCCATTCTGGACCGAAGTTTGGTACTAGCCATTGCGCTTTCCTCCCTGGGCTACTTGTTCTAGACAAGGTTACCAGTATTCACGCAAGGTCATGGCCGAAGGTCGAAAGCAATTAAGCAGGGGAGGCGTTAAGCGAGGAGCTCGCGCAACGATATACTGTAAGGGGGGCACTGCTAGGAAGATGGATTCCAAGGTTGCGACCCCACTGAACCACTTCAAACCTATCGCCAAAAGTTCACACAAATATAAGAGTAAAGTAAAAGGTAAAACTTGATATCATTAAGCCTGACAGTTCACTCAATTAAGGTCTCGCGAGGATTGATCGTTGGAGCTGGAGGGTTCTCGCCTAGACTTTCAGCTAGTGTTATCTTATGCCAGGAACTCTTCTATTAGTTCGCTCCAACCATTCGAGTACACCCTTCTCCGCTAAGGGTGGTACGACACATCTCCGGGCCCACCCTTCGGGCATGCGTGCGTCGACACACCCGAGTTGATGTTCACCTTGTGTGGTTATTGTTTCTGCAGTGCATTTACATTTTGCCCGCCAGAGTAAAAACTTCTGCACAATGGTGTGTTGCTAGTGGCTAACAGTCAAGAGGGCCACATGATCTAGACTATCTATAATACCCCTCCCTTGTGCATTAATCTCTACTTGGCCCCGGAAGACACATTGCGCATTTTATCTATTTGCTATTTACGGTTCTTGGGCTTCCGGTGTCTTCCGCAGGGTACAGTAATCAGAAAGAGGTCCAATGGGCGCTACCCGTGACCCCTACCTGGGACCCACCTTACCTGTGGTAGGAATCATGCATGTAGTGTCTCTGCACATCCCTTTCAGAACCTATGATGTTGGGTACACTTTTGGGCTGGGTAGGTGTAAAACTCTCCTGGCCGCCCCGGCAGCAGCGGCGACTACCTTCTGGACCCCTACCGTTAACCCCCGTTAACCCCGTCAGCTTTGGTCCGATTTTACTCCCCACAAATTGCCGGAGGTACTCCACCTTCCACCCTATGCCCCCTTGTATATCTTGCGAACAGCTTACGGTCGACCGGACTGCAGCGACATATACCATGTTGCGAGCAGGTCTCCAAATATTCCACTTTGCTAGACTGCACACTACCACTCCACCGTTCGCCCATGACGTCCGTGCCTTAAGGCGGGGCCGGAGGGTTATGATAGCAATAACATCTCCGATTTACAGGTTCTTCGGAGCTACCTAGCTTGCCCAACAGCAGCTCCCGGAACCCCAGATTCTAGTATTATGCGTGGCTTCATATGAGAAACGTTTTGGTCATTTTTCCCGAACTCCCCCGATACTTCATATTGAAAGGTAGGGTCACTCAGCGCTTTGGGCAGGGTAGCCCCAGCCCCATGGCAGGGTAACCTGATCCAGAGGGTAGGGTAACCTTGTCCAGCAGACAAGATAACTTTTCCCTGTTATCTTGTCTAACCCGTCGCTGGTGATAGACATTTCTGACCTGTCTCCCGTTACCTGGTCTAGCTCAGCAACTGCCCCTTCAGATGTCCCTAAGTATGCTGACACCTCTGCTGGGTATACCCAGGTACCTAAGGACCTGGCTGGCTAATTCTGTTCATTCGCGGAGCCCGCGCCCTCGGGTCTCCGTAGGTCCAGTACTCTCTTGCCTCCCGGTCCCTACCAGTTTGCCTCCAGGCTACCTGTATGGCTGTAGGTTCCGACTGCCATAGCTCCTGTGTACTGGGTCATTACAGCTCTACACAATTAAGGTCTTGGGTGGATTGATTGTTGAAGTAGGAGAGTTTACCTATCGACATTGAAGTAGTTTTATATTATGCCAGGAACTCTCCCAACAGTTTACTCCAACTTTTTGAGTAAACCCTACTCTGCTGAGGGTGGTCTGACAAGTCTCCAGGCACACCTTTCGGACATGGAGGTGTTGACACACTCTAGGCGGCCTTCACCTTATGTGATTATCCTTTCGGCAGTGCATTTCCAGTTTACCTGGCCGAGTGAAACCCTCTTTGCATCGGCGCCTTGCCAGTGGCTAACAGTGAAGACACCTAATAAACTGGACTATCTATAACACCCTTCCCATACGCATTGATCCCTCCATGACCCCGAAAGCTAGCGTGAGTTGTTTATCTATTTACCATTTACCATTCTTGGGCTTGCGGTTTGTTCTGCCGGATATGCTGGTCTTCCAGTGATCAGATGGGTGCCACCCATGACTACTACCTCAGATCCACCTTACCAGTCCTAGGAATCATGCTTTTAGTGTCTCTGCACTTCATTTATAGCACCTATAGTGTTGGGGACATGTTTGGGCTGGGTAGGTGTAAAACGCTCCCTCTCTCCTGGGCACAACCCGCGACTGCATTCGCGACCCCCACAGGTAACTCCCCTTAACTCCACCAGCTTTGGTCCTTTGTACTCCGATCAACTTGGAGGAGGTACTCCACCTTCCACCCTATGCCTACCTGTATATCCTGTCAATAGACTACGGTTGACCGGATGGGAGCGATATATATGGTGTTGCCAGCTGGTTTCCACCTATTCCTCTTTACTAGACTGCACACAACTATGCAACTGTTTGCCCATGATGTTCGGGCCTCAAGGCGGGGCTGGAGGGGCATGATAGGAATAATGTTTCCAATTTCCAGGTTCGCCGGAGCTGCGTAGCTCGTCCGATAGCATATCCCAGATTCCGAGATTTCAATATTATGCGCAGCTTCGCGTGACCAAAATTCCGGTCATTTTTCCCAAGCTCCCGGACGGACTTCATATGGAAAGGCAGGGTAATCCAGGACTTTTGGCAGGGTAACCTGATCCTGAGGGTAAGGCAACCTTGTCCGGTGGACAAGACAACTTTACTCTCTTACGCTGTCTATTCTGTTGTCAGAGATAAACACTTCTAACCTTTTTCCAGTTACCCGGCTTAGCATAGTAACCCCCCCTTCAGAGGTCCCTAAGTATGCAGATACTACTCCCAGGTATAGCTGAATACCTAAGTACGTTGCCAGCCATTTCTGTTCATCTTTGAGCCTGGGCCATCAGGTCTCTGTAGGTCGAGGACTTACTTGCCTCTCAGTTCCTACCAGTTCACCTCCTGGCTACCAGCATGCATGTAGGTTCTGGCTGCCATAGCTCATGAATGCTAAGTTGTTACACCGGCTTACTAAACGAGGCTTCAAGGCAGTGTACTAGGCAATCAAGGAAGTAACCGTTCAAACAAACATGTTTAGAATACTGTAAGTCCAAGCCTACTGTCGCCATGGTGGAAATCAGTAGTTTTCAAATACCACATATCGCCTTCCTCCACTATCAGCAATATTCCAAAACGTTCTTTGTATTGACTGATAGTACACGTAACAATACAAGTATCCAAGAATACTGTGAAACGAAACATAAAACCTTCTGTGTATCAACTGATAGCACACAAAACAATACCTATATCAAATGATAATATAAAACCAAACGTAAAACATAACCTAGTACCCATACCTGTTACATGTGTAGAGTAGTTCTATGGCAGATGGGTTTTTAGAAGCACATCGTGGAGTTATCATGTACCAGTACCAGTGCAGTGATTGCACAATTACAACAAAGCACCAGTACGGCAACTACTACTTGTACTACTGGTGGGCTATAACTCTCACTGGGATTAAGAGTAGAATACAAGGCCACCTTTTTGTTTTTTATTCATGAAGTGCAGAAAATACAATCAGCGCAGATGAGCAATTGAAATCATGGGTATGTTGCTTACCCTGAAGAGCCCTGGTTGGACTATTGCCAAGAATTTTCTAATCATAGATTCAGACATACTGGATGTAAACTGGGCTTGTGTGGGATGTGATATTATGTCCAGATCCACGGGAATCTGGCAAAGCAACCGTAGTTGATCCTGCTGTCAGCGAATATTGCGTTGGATGTCCAAACATACTAGACTGAAGGGTATAGTGCTGGGTCACTCCCATGTACTGGGGGACTACAACCAGTATCTGAATGCACCCGATATAGGGGATGCACACACCATGTCGCATATATCAGGATGCAACACTAGCTCACGAGATGCTTTATTTTTTCTGCTATCACTCTTATGGACTTGGCAGAAAAAGTCGAGTTTAGCTGCCGAGACACACATGATAAAGTGCTCAACAACATCAAGGAATTAATAAAGCAGGCATAGGTGATCATACCGATAAGTTATAACTTAGAAGAAGCTGTATGGCTGATCACAGATGCCTTAGATATTGGAGTGGGAGCTTTGGTTAGTCAGGGACCAACAGATGAAACAGCCTATTCTGCAGCTCTCCATAGCTGAAAGTACACAAACTTGCAGATAAACTATAGCACTACAGATAAGAAGACACCGGTAGTAATCAATATACTCCAAGTATTCAATCATATGCTTATGGGTTTTAAGTTTACAATTATCACAGACCTCCAAACCCTGTTGAACCCGAATATGGATTGGGTCTCTTGCCAAAGGCGGACCCACTGGACAAGTCAACTGAGCAAATGTGATATGATGGTGGTATACACCCTAGGATGAACAAACTATTTAGCAGATGCACTCTTCTGGATGTATGAGGATTCTGATATCCAGACTCCTGCTCTCATCCAGGACCACACCCGAGAAGATGGTGATATATCTGACCCTATCTCTTATAAAAACCCCTTTATAGCTCTTACTACAATGATGCAACCAACCTCACTAATCTCGCTGCCATGGTTCTAGTGATTCTGGGAATTGCATGAGTACGCTCACCGAGTCAGAGCTGGGGATGAGTAGAACAACAGGCAAGAGGATTGGAATGTTGAAACCAAACTCCCTTCGGAGAGCAATACTAGTGATGGCTTACAATAGAAGAGACCAATACCACAAGTAGTAGTACTTCTATCTGATGAGCTAACCCAACTACCAGTGACTCTACTAATCCCATAGCCTAGATAATTTCTTGCAGTCCCAGCAACAGACATCCAGATAGCAACCACTTCTCCAATATTAAACACACCGGGATTACCTCACGTGAGGCCCCTATACAGCAGTGTACTGGACATCTACAATAATGAATCCATTATTTCAGCTATACCTTCTGCACAAGATGCATAGTACTATGCTATGTACCTTGTCTTGAATGAAGTCAAAGTGAGAGGGCATGCCACAACTAGAACAGAACAGATTGAAGATAATCAAGGTGTAATTGATTGATCACATAAAATGCGGAGTCTTTTTAGACAACACGTGGCATACAGATAGTGGCATAAACCAATTTACTCTTCAGTTATAAGTCATGCGGGGCAAGGAGAACTGGAGCGAGTATGTATAGGGGTTGGGACGGTATATATGAAGACATGATATAAGAAACATTGTGTCTTTATTGCTAAAAGAAAGGATTTCAATATGAAGACACTACAAAAATATGTTACTTATCAGATTGATAGCAAAGAACACCATAGAGCAGAACGAAATCTACAATGTGTAACCAAATATCTCAACTGGCTAGAGATCAGGAAAGGTTTTTGAAACTACATTAAGCAACATGACGCTTGGCAGACCAACAAGCAACTAATCTACAGGCCAATAGGAAGGATGCTAACCCTTGACCAGGGATCAGAAGTGTTTGAATCTATCACTATTGATTTCACTGAACCTTTTAACCAGTCGCATAGATTTGTTCTTATCCTAGTAGTAGTGTACGGACTAGGCAGCAATGTGTGGCTTATTGTTATGGCCACTTGAGTGGCATATGCCTGTATCCAATTTTTGGTTACATATAAGAGACTGTGTACCTGAACGGTTGCCTCATGGTGAAAGGGTTGCTTAGCCAAGATTGTGTAAAATAGAATCTTATAGAAAGAGATGGAAGATTACAGGTCCATATAAGGAAGGAGTTACAGGTGTTAAGATTTCACAGTCTAGGATTTTCCTTTATTATAGAAAGGGGTATGCCACTTTGAGCTTTAGTTTACTTATGCAACCTGGTGATTTTCTGCTAACACCTGTACTTAGGACTTACAACATTGATTCTTCTGGGTAGTATCAGAATCCATGGACCCTGAATCTAACCCCTGAGACGCTGTCTCTAATCTCCTCCAACCTTGATACGAACATGGCTTGTTTGGACACCAGTATGTCCTTCTCAGCTCCCCTATCATGGTGTACCTTAGATGATCTGTACTGAACCCCACATGGACCCCGCACATTACCCAAGATTGTGTCTGCAAGGATCCAACCCAGACTACACCATGTCACAACCGATTGAAGTACCCCCTGAGGTCTTTACTTACCTAAACCACACTGCCAGCCTGCCCAACAAACAGGCAGGCAACCTGACCCATAACCAGAGATACAATTTTCTCACCTGCATCTGAGATATCCTCTTTCTGACTGGAAACCTACCAGCACCTGCCAGGTCTCCTACCAACCAACAGTTACAACAATGTCTACATATCTTAACTAAAGAACTTCAGACCCTCTTCCTCAAAGGCCAAGGTCTCAAGACCCACCTTGCCACAACTGAACAAGACCTGGCCTATGCAAATACGACTATCACCTTGCTCTGCAATACTGTTGTCAATGTCCCTAGAGGTCCCACTACAGCAGCCAATAGTTGTAAGAAAGCCTTGATCCCAACCATGGAGGATTTTGATAGCACAATGGACAAGTAGTACCTTTTCAACACTCTGCTCCAGGTTCCGCTCTGCAGAAATCACTACCAGTTCAACAATGAACTACACTGTATGGCAGGTGGCATTGCCCTGTGGACTGGGTCCTGCTTCCTACAGGTACAACCCAACATCACTACTGAAGGTATCAATTACACAGACGATGCAGCCCTGTTAGCGGAACTAGAAAAAGCATTCCAGGATCCCAACCACCTTGCAATGGCGGAAAGAGCAACAAGAGATCTTGCCTAAAGGGACAGTACCATAATGGTATACCTCATGGATTTCCAGGGCCTTCCGAATACCAATACCAATGGAAATAACATCGTGAAGCAAGCTGTGCTCTACTGAGGTCTTAGCTTGCAGCTGAGGTATACCCCAACCACCATTGCTGCCTCTTCTGAGACTCTAACAGCTTACACTCTCTTGTTCAAATACTTAGACAACAGCATCCCAGCCTGCCCTACTGACAAGAAAGGCTTCTCCTCCTTATCCTTGAACACTCCTGCTACCACTCAACCCTGGTTCACAACTCCTGCCTCTACCACTACCAACACTGTAGGCATGGCCTTAGGCCTCATGGACCTGTACTTGCGATGATGAACCTTGACCAATGCACAGTAGGATAACAGGATAACAAGGGGACTGTGTCTCTGTTTTGGAGGATATAGATGCATGGCCCAATAGTACCTGGACAAGACATCCTGCTACATGCAAGCCATCAGCAGCTCAGCTTTTGATCCTCGCATGGTCCCTACGAGCACCTGCCCTGTATCTGAGCTGCCCGGAAACTGGTTGTCCTAAGTACTGAATATAGTACTGCTATGAGACAGGTTAGGTCTCTTCCCTGTTTAGCAATATCCGGTATGTCTTTAGACCAAAGAGAAAATAGAATTGAACATAACTGCTTGGTAATTGCCTGTAATATCAAAGCGAACCACAAAATAATCTGTTCCTATACAATGATAGATTCTGGAGCCACTCGATATGAATTCATAGATGAACATTTCAGTAACTGCCATAACCCCCCCTTGTTCGAACTAAGTGAAACTATCCTACTAGTAGGAATGGACATAAGACCGATCATGTTACATATAAGACAAACTGGCATAGCGCGATGGGCATGTCACGTGGTCATTGGCAAAAGGTCACATGGTTGATCCTAGGGCCCGTCGGAGTATGGGGAGAATGAGTTAATTTCTACTAATACCACATTGGGACAAAACACTCATTTACGCTACCACCCAACATCGCCGACTGAAGGGTTTTCACTAAGTCTCAAATAGAGGACTCTCGACTATCCAGACGAAGTCAAACGAACTAAATTGATTGGTTGGTTGTGGAGATAAAAGTATGCAAAGATCCCTGATCTGCGTCATTAGACGGATGCCAGCTGGGAGGAGGTCGGCCACCGCGACTGGAGTCCCCGGCTGCCAAGCACCCAGTGAGACTGAATTTCAAGTCCATTGGTGGAGGAATGCGGAGGGAAGTCCTGATAAGAGAACAACGCCCAAGAGACGATTGTTCACCCATGCCCAAAGGCATAATAAGGCGGAGTCAGATGACGGCCTACAACGTGAAAGGTCAACCCTGAGTGCGACAAGGTCTAACCGCCATTGGCGCGATAAGACAGGAACATGCTTCCAGCAGCTTGGCACACACTGATGAGGAATTCGCCTGCATTGCTAAGTCTGTTATCGCAGCTGATCACGTCGTATACAGGGATAGGACCAGTGACCACTACACACCGTGACAGGGTTAGAGTGACTACGATTAGCACGAACGCCACAAAGAGAGTGGTGGGACACCATCTCTGCTGTTCAGGAAAATTAGAGTCAAGTGGGGTAAAGGTTTTCAGGGTCTACACTGTTCAGACAGAGAAAAGTGGTAGGAGTGGATGGGCTGCGAACACCCCGACGTGGCATATAAATATCGACATGCCTCCCACACTTTTTAGACATCATTAGTGTCGGAAAAGAGATCTTATCAATATATATGTTATATGATACACATCTACCATTTACTTCTATCTTGACAGTCCAAGTGAGCCTACCTAGAAATCACTTCATGACATATCGGGCCTTGGTACAGACTCGCTTGTCCTTAGAGTGGGCTACCGCCTAACACTATATAGATATTTTCTACACTACTGAGGCTCACAACCTCCTCCTCCAATGAGCCTGGAGGACCGCTTATCTAGTGCCCTCCACCACCTATCTCAAATCTACCTCCAACAAAACCCACACATCTGTAAGTTCGACTTGGATCTCAGCTTAAGCGAAGTCTTCGAAGACCGGAATATTCTCTTGTGGTTCATTGAGCATGGGATCAAGTGGGCCCTCAAAAGCCTTACACTCTTAGAAGGAGGAGGCAAGATGTCTGCACGAAGGATCGAAGCTGGATCGGAAGATTTTAGCGACACCAACATGCTGTGCACCAAGAGATAGCAAAGACTGATCAGCCTATGAGGACAAGGCCAAGATAGCCCCTTTCCAGTACCACCACTACCCCCCGCAGGAGGTGACATCCTACCAGTATAGCCAGGTTCTACACCTACACCTAGGAACCCACCAGGGCCACCAGTACCCAGGGGCCCAACCCAAAGCGTCACCAAAAGATGAAGCGAGGGGAGGTCACGCTCTGGGACTCCCACTACCTCAGGCACTACTGACTTGGGGGCCTTCGCCGCCTATATTGGGACACTGATCGGCCAGTTGGACTGCAGAATCACCCAAACCCAGGATGATCATATGGTTGCATATGGGTCTTCATCAGACAAAGGGAAGAAAATGGGCAAGGGCCTCGCTGTAACGGGGGCACCCCTAGGAAGATGGATCCCAAGGTTGCGACCGCACCAAACAACTTCAAACTTATCGCCAAAAGTTCACACAGATGTAAGAGTAAAGT
>PYWC01000103.1:298751-334589 GCA_003182015.1 Tuber magnatum
GGGGGAGTTTCTGGCATAAGATAAAACTACCTGAAAGTCTATGCGAGAACTCTCCTACTCCAACAACCAATCCTCTCGAGACCTTAATTGAGTGAAGCGTCAAGCTTAACGATATTAAGTTTTACCATCTACTTTACTCTTACATTTGTCTGAACTTTTGGCGATAAGTTTGAAGTTGTTTGGTGCGGTCGCAACCTTGGGATCCATCTTCCTAGGGGTGCCCCCGTTACATTAGACTAGGGCTCACGGATCTTTGTTATACAAGAAGTACTAGACCAGGAACTGTGTCTAGTGACAATACAGCGAGAAACCCCCATTAGTATAACTGGGTCTGATGGCGCACAGTCCCAAAATGCGGGAAGGTGCTATACGGCCCCTATCCTGTTAGAAATTGGGGCTAACCAACATTGTTCGGAAATTACCTGCGAAGTCATGAGCCAGGAAATCCGTGACTTGATAATGCCTTGCAGTTGGTTGCATCGCCAACACCCCTTATCATTCATCGAGGATCCAAACAGATAGGTGTTCCAGGGGAAGCAGTGTAAGTAACACCGGGAACCAGACGATGAAGGAATCTGGATTGAGTGGGACGAGACAGTGGCCTCAAACCCCGCAGCAAGATACATTGGCCTAATTGCAGGCCCAGAAGACCTAGAGGCAGTAGTGATGGAAACCCTCCCCAAGGCCTACCAGGAGTCCACTGATCTCCTCCTACCCCGGGCAGCAGAACGACTCCCAAATCATAATACCTTGATGATGAGATCAAAGTAGTCGAAGGAGGGAAGCCCCCGTGGGGGCCAATATACCTGCTCTCCGAAAAGGAACTACAGGCGTTGTGAGAATACCTTGACAAGATGCTATACGAAGGAAAAATAACACCCAGCCAGTTGCCCGCAGGTGCGCCAATACTATTTGTGCCAAAAACCTGATAGACCGCTGTGGCTATGTGTGGACTACCATGGGCTGAACAAGGTTACCATCGGCAATCAGTATCCCCTACCACTCATGAGTGAAGTCAGAGATCGCGTAGTCAGGGGCGTATCTTGACCAGGTTGGACCTAAAGGATAGCTACCACCTGATATGCAGCAAGAAGGGGGACAAGTGGAAGACGGCCTTCCAGACTCGGTATGATCATTACGATTATCGGGTAATACCATTTGGGCTAGTAAATGCACCTGCCATCTTCTAAGACATGATGTACGTGGTCCTAAGGAGATTCCTAGACTTGGGAGTAGTCATATACATAGACGATGTATCAACTTACTCCAGGACCGAGGCAGATCATATCAAGTTGATAAAAGAGGTGTTGACCAAGTTACAGAAATATTGGTTGGTGGTGTCGATCACTAAGTCAGTATTCCGCACCAAGATGGAATTTCTGCGATACATAGTGAAAACAGATGGGATCACGATGAGTGAGCGAAGGGTCAAAGCCATAAGGGAAGGCAAGAGGCCTGAGTCCATAAAGGACAGACAAATTATGATGGGATTTGCAAATTTCTATCAAAGGTTCTTCAGGAATTTCCCTGGAACTTGTAAACCCATAATGGGGTTATTGAAAGGTAACCCGAAGGGCTTGGCCTGGGGAAAGGAGCAGGAGGAGGCTTTCGAATTCCGGAAGAAAAAGTTTGTGACAGCGCCCATTCCGGCACATTTCCACCGAGATCGAAATACAGTAGTGGAAACAGAGGGAAGTAATTTTGGGCGGTGGTGTATGCTGTTATAATACATCGAAAAGAGGCTACACCCGCTAGCGTTTCAGTCCAGAAAGCTCAACTTGGCGGAACGTAACTATGATGTTCATGATAAACAGTCGCTAGCCATAGTGGAAGCATTCAAAGAATAGCGTCACTACCTGGTAGGAACAACAGAAACCATTACGGTACTTAGAGACCATCAGAATCTACAATACCTCCTCATGACCAAGGCCTGGAGTGCTAGGCAGATAAGGAGGCCACAGAAGTTGGCCGATTTTAACTTCAAGATTGTGTACTGACCAGGGTCAAGGAGCGGGAAATGGGACACATTAAGCAGACAGCCAGAGTACCATTGCAAGGGGGAGCTGCGCAAAGCAAGAAGGTCTCAATCTTGAACCCCCGCACATTTTAACCAGGTTATGGTCATAGTGGTAGGAAGAAAAGAGTAACCTAGTCCAGCTCGGAAAACGACCAAGCCTGAATACACTCGAGCCATGCGGCTACACCCAGAAGCTTGGATTCCAACAAGGGGCTCAAGGGAAGCGGCAGGCCACAATATCTACGGGCTGGAAAAGCAGTAGTGACGGCTCGTAGACAAGGAACAGTAGCCACGGGAATAGCCTTGGCATTACCTGCAAGAACCTACGGCCAAGTAGCTCTAAGAAGTGGCCTTACCGTCCACCATAGAATCATGGTTGATGCAGGAGTCATTGACAGGGACTACCGAGGAGAGGTGAAGGTGCTGCAATTCAATCTGAAGGACCAGGACTACCTTGTGGGGAAGGGCGAACGAGTTGCGTAACTCATGATGGAAAGGATTCATAAAGGGGAGCTCTACGAGGCAATGGAGCTAGATGATACCGAGAGGGGCCAGGAAGGATTGGGAAGCACGGGAACCAGTATGGTCGAAACCACAACCAAACCCAGCCGGTTGAGGGAGGCAGGTGCACTAAATCGATACGTCGATCAATTTGATCAGGGAAGGTATAAAGCCCTGACAACCAAAGAAAGCATGCTGACCAACACAGTGGTCATTAAAGCAATGGCACAGAAGTTTGATGCCCAATTCGTAAGACAGGTGGAGGAAAAGGGAGGGGTGGACCAGGACTGAAAGATTAGGAGAGAGGAGTTCGAAAGGCACAGAGATGAGGAAAAGGATATGCCAACAAATTGGTCTTTAGCGGATGGCCTCCTTTAGTACAAAGGATGGCTATTCATCCTAAAGGTCGAGGGCCTACAAACACTGATTACTCAAAGCAGCCATGACTCCAAGGTCGCGGGGCATTGTGGTCAGGAAAAGACAGTAGAAATCAGAACAAGAGACTTCTATTGGAAAGGGCTTACTGAATGGGTAAACGGCTACGGACGGTCGTGTGACGCATGTCAACATAACAAAGCACCAGGACAGACAAAGGACGGGGTTCCACAGCCATTGGAAATACCCTACGCGGCATGGACCTCCATCTCAACCGACTTCATAACACAATTACCGAGGTCTGAAGAGAGCACTCAGATCATGATAGTGGTCGACCACTCCACCAAGATGGCCTACTTCATAGGGCTAAAGGGAAATGCAACAGCAAAGGATGCAGCGCAGCCATTTCTGCGGGAAGTATGGAAACTACATAGGCTACCCACGGAGATCATCTTGGATATGGATGTATAGTTCAAGGATGAATTTTGTGAATCGCTCCGGAAACCCTAAGCCACGAAGCGAATAATGTCGACGGCGTACCATCCTCAGAGAGACAGCCAAACAGAGAGAACCAACCAAGTGCTGAAAAGTGACCTCCTGTAACGACCCAGCATATGTGAGCTATGGCAGCCGGAACCTACACCCATACAGGTAGCCCGGAGGCGAACTGGTAGGAACCGGCAGGCAAGTGAGTACTTGACCCACGGGGACCCGATGGCCCGGGCTCCGAGATGAGCAGACTTAGTGGACTAGTATTTAGGTACATGGCTACACCCAAGATTGAGGTCAGCGTACTTAGGGACCTATGAAGGGCCAATACACAGCTAGGCTGGGTAACTAGAGAAAGGCCGAGTGTGTCTATCCCCGGAAGTGGGATAGATAGGGTAACAGGAGAAAATCCACTTGTCCACCGGACAAGATTACCCTACCCTCAGAACAGGGTTACCCTGCCTTGAGGCTTGGATTACCCTGTTCAAGGGCCTGAGTTACCCTACCTGCCAATACGAAGTCCCTCGGGGAGTTTGGGAAAAATGACTGGAATGTTTGTCACACGAAGCCATGCATAATACTGGAATCTGGGGTTCCGGGAGATGCTATTGGGCGAGCTACGCAGCTACGAAGAAGCTGTAAATTGAAGACATTATTCCTATCATGCCCCTCCGGCCCCGCCTTGAGGCCCGGACGTCATGGGCAAACGGTTGCGTAGTTGTGTGCAGTCTAGCAAAGGAGGATCTTTGGAGACCCGCTTGCAACACCGTATACATTGCTGCCGTCCGGTCGACCGTAAGCTGTTCGCAGGATATATAAGGGGGCATAGGGTGGAAGGTGGAGTACCTCCTCCAAGTTGTTCGGAGTAAAACGGACCAAAACTGACGGAGTTAACGGGAGTTAACCGTGGGGGTCCCGAAGGTAGTCCCGGGTGGTGCCGGGACGACTGGGAACGTTTTGCACCTACCACGCCCAAGGATGTCCCCAACGCCATAGGCTCTGAGAGGGAAGTGCAGAGACACTAAAAGCATGATTCCTACCGCAGGTAAGGTGTATCCGAGGTAGTGGTCATGGGTAGCGCCCATTGGATCACTCCTGGACCACCGTACCCTGCGGAAGACACCGGAAGCCCGAGACTCGTAAATAGTAGATAGATAAACCGCTCACGGTAGCTTCCGGCGTCAAGAAGAAATCAACGCGCATGGGAAGGGTGTCATAGATAGTCTAGTTCAGCAAGGGGTCTTGACAGTTAGCCACTGGCAAGTCCCCGATGCGCAGAGGTTTTCACTCCGGCGGGCAGAATGGAAATGCGCCGCAGAAACGATATGCACATATGGTGAACGCCGACTAGAGCGGGTCGACACATACATGCCCGAAGGGGGTGTCAGGAGACGTGTCGGACCGCCCTTAGCGGAGAAGGGTGTGCTCGAATAGTTGGAGTAAACTGATGGGGGAGTTTCTGGCATAAGATAAAACTACCTGAAAGTCTATGCGAGAACTCTCCTACTCCAACAATCAATCCTCTCGAGACCTTAATTGAGTGAAGCGTCAGGCTTAACGATATTAAGTTTTACCGTCTACTTTACTCTTACATCTGTGTGAACTTTTGGCGATAAGTTTGAAGTTGTTTGGTGCGGTCGCAACCTTAGGATCCATCTTCCTAGGGGTGCCCCCGTTACGCCTCCGAAGCTTCGTCAACCGCGATCAGGATGATTGGCACCAACTGCTCCCACTAGCAGAGCATGCCTATAATAACTCCATTACGAGTATGCATGGACTAACCCCATTCTACACAAACAATGGATACTACCCGCAGATGGAGTAGGTGCAGGAGCGAGAAGCTCAAGATCCCAGAGCCAGCACGTATGCTCACTGGATAAAGGAAATACATGGACAGGCAATGACCACATTAAAGGCAGCCACGGAAGCAATAGGGCAGTACCATGACAAGAAAGTGAGGCCATGGCCAAACTTTCAGACCGGCGACTTGGTCACCCTTCACGCCAAGAACGTGCGTATCAAACAACCCTTCAAAAAGCTTAGCCCAAAACTATATAGAGCCTTCAAAATCCTGAAGCCACGCAGCAACCGAGCATTCAAGCTGCAAATCTCGAAACGCTGGAAGATAAATCCCGTCTTCCATGTATTATCTCTGGAGCCTTACTGGATGTCCGTTCAAACTGCTTAGGAACAGCCTCCCAGAGCGCCAGAGGAAATAGATGGTGACTTAGAATAGGGGGTTGAGAAGATAGTAAAAAGCGAGGTCATTTCGTACACTCGCAGAGTTCACGTGGATACGAGGAGGATCCGTGAACTTAGATATTGCGTGAAGTGGCAAGGGTGCTTGGAGGATGAAAACACCTGGGAGCCAGCAGAGCATCTGAGGCATGCGGCAGAATTAGTAGAAGGCTTTCATAGGGAAAACCCAGAAATTCTGAGGATATAGAGAAAGGATGAGAAGGAAAGGTTTTCCTAGGCAAGGCCAAGTAAACGCGCAAAGGTTCTTCACTCTATCTTGCTGAGACTATAAAGGAGTTTAATTTGTACACTGTTAGAAAAATAAACTATAGAGATTCGAGCCGAACTCTGGGAGAGGGGAGCTTGTGTTACACATAAGATGAACTGGCATAGTGCAATGAGCATGTCACGTGATACTTGGCAAAAGGTCATGTGGTCAATCCTAGGGTCCGTCGGAGTATTTGGAGAATGAGTTAATTTCTGCCAATACAACATCAGCACAAAACCCTCATTTACTCTAGCACTGAAGGTTGCCAACCGACAGGTTCTCACTGAGTCTTCAAGAGAGGACTCCGGACTATCCTGACAAAGTCGAACGAACTAAATTGATCAGTTGGTTGTGGAGATAAACGGATGCAAAGATCCCTCAACTGCGCCAATAGATGGATGACAACCAGGGGGAGGTTGGCTACTCCGACAGGAGTCCCCAGCTGCCAAGCAGGCAGTAAGACCTAATTTCAAGTCTGTTGGTGGAGGAATATGGAGGAAAGTCCTGATGAGGGAACAAGGCCCCTGAGACAATTGTTCACCCACACCCAAAGGCATGATAAGGCAGAGTCAGATGATGTCCTACCGTGTGAAAGGTCAACCCTGAGCGCGACGAGGCCTAACCGCCATTGGCATGATAAGGCAGGAACATACTTCCTGCAGGTTGACACAGACAGATGAGGAATCTGCGTGCATTGATAAGTCTGTCGTCAGTGCTGATCACTTCGTATACAGGGATAGGACCAGTAACCACTGGCTACAGTGAAAGGGTTTGAGTGACAATGATTAGCATGAATGCTACGAAGAGAGTGGTGGAACATACTCCCCGCAGTTGGGGAAAATCAGAGCCAAGTGGGGTAATGGTTTTCAGGGTCTACGAAGTTTGCACAGAGACAAGTGGGAGAAGTCGATAGGCTGTGAAGTCCCAGACACGGAATGTAAATATCGAGTTGCCTCCCACGCTTTTAGGACACCAGCGGCAACGGAGAAGAGATCGTATCAATACATTTGTTATATGATACACATCTACTATTTCCTTCTATCTTGACGGTCCAAGTGAGCCTCTCTAGAAATTACTTCGTCACGTATCAGGCCTTAGTACAGACTCCCTTGACCTTCGAGTTGGCTACCGCCTAACAGATCAGCTCCCATGCAATTACCCACCTAATTAAGTTAGAATTAAAGATCAACTAATACCTAGAAGCACTGCTGCCTGTTATCACCAAACCAGGCCAATACCCCTTGACCCTGGATGTCCCATAGTTCAAACAATACGATATGACAATCTAGTTTGCTGGGAACACCATTACTTTTGATTCTCAATATTATCTTGCACACTGCACCCCCAATGTAATGTGTATCCAAGAAGTGGAAAAGGACATCCCAAATTTTCTCACAACCTATGTATGCCATTCAGTGGGCCCTAAACCACAAGGTACCCAAGAAAGTAGAAGTCATAGACATTATCTCCCCAGAGTATCATGACTTTATGCTCCTATACCTGGACAAAGAACACAACCAATTACCTCTACACCAATCTAAGGACTACATTATTCTCCTGTTATGAGGCTTTAAACTTCCTTTTAGGCACTTATACAATCTGTCACGCTCACAGGTACAGCCACTGTGCAGTTGACTTGATGAAAACTTTGAGAAAGACTTCATCTGACCCTCCAACTTACTGCTGACTTCCCCTATCCTATTCTTAAAGGAGGATGAATCATTGCGATTTGGTGTAGACTATCCAATACTGAACCAGGGGATAATTGAAGACAGTGGCCTATCACCTGTTCTAATGGAAACCCTCATACCAATCTCAAAGGCCAAGGTCTTCACCAAGCTGGATATCCAAGGATCGTACAACCTGATTCATATGAAGAAAGGAGAAAGGTGGAAAACTACCTTCGGGAGATGATAGGGCTTGTATGAGTTCAGGGTTATGCCTTGTAGTCTCACTAATGCCCCAGCTGCCTTCCAAGCATACATCAATGATGCCCTGCACCAAGGCTTGGACCACTTCTGTACTGTCTACCTAGATGATAACCACTTCTTTAGCGAGACTAAAGAAGAGCATGTTCAATAAGTCCAACGTGTCTTGATAGCCATAGCCAACACCACTTTAGAAGTTAAGCCCTAAAAGTGCACATTCCATATAGGCCCAGGCAAGTACCTCAGATTCATCATTACTCCCTAAGCGTTCTATATGGACACGCCATAGTAGAAACCATAACTGCCTGGCCTACACTTCAAGATGCATAGAAGGTGCATGCTTTCCTAGATTTGGCAACTTCTATCATCCTGTTATCAATGCCTATTGTTGTTTCACCTGACCTCTTACGGCACTTACCAAGAAGAATTAGCTATTTGTCTAGATACCTGAATGCTAGCAGGCTATTCAGGAACTCAAAAAGACCTTCACTACTGCCCTGTTCCTAGCCCATTTTGATTTTTTCAAGGAAGTGATTCTAGAAATGGAAGGCTTAGACTTTGTATCGGTGGGTATCATATCATGACGTAATGACAAAGTTGTGCCCCACTCTGTAGCCTTCTACACTAAAATCTATACTCCAGCCAAAATGCAATTATGACATTTATGACGAAAGGCTGATGGCAGGAGTCTATATTTTTGCAAGATGGTAATTTTACCTTACTAGCCATAAAGTCACGACCTTGACCAACCATGCCAATCTGAAACACTTTACCACCAAAGACTTCTTGCATTTTAGACAATCTCAGTAGAGTAAGTTCCTTATGTAACACCACTATGACAACAATTCCTAGCCAGAAAGGTTTCAGGAAAAAGCTGCCAGCTTAACTCAAATGCATAGAGTAACAGTGGAAGAAGAAAAGCAGCAAGGAGAACATCGGATGCAGGTGGTATTGAAGCTGCATACTACGGGTTTGCTTACACATATCAGACTCCACACAGGAGCATCACCATTGGAAGATTTTTGGCAAGAGGGATATGACACTGACCCAATCCCAAAGTAGATCCTAAAGGCCTTAGACCAAGGAGACCACCACTGTGATGTCATATCTTGAGCGGAGTACTGGTAAGGAAGGAACTGGCTACTATTCCATTACCACCTATACATCCCTCTTGATAAGATGTTTTGGTTGCAACAGATTCCAGGGGCTCTATATCATTCCATTACAGGACCATCAGGAAGGGGTGAGGCCTACGAGCTACTAGCTCCTTGTTTCTGCTAGCCAGGCATGTATTGAGATATTAGTCACTTCGTGTAAAACTACCACACTTGCCTACAAAGTCACACCTCACGTCATTCCTCGCTTACCATACTATGTCTTCTTCCAATCCTTGACAAGCCTGGGGAACATGTATCTATACATTTGTCACTGGCTTGCCTTGGAGCTAGGGTAATGATACCAGCTTGATAGTAGTAAATAGACTAAGCGTAATGACCCAGCATACATGAGCTATGGCAAACGGAACCTATACCCATACAGGTAGCCAGGAGGCCCACTGATAGGAGCCGGCAGGNCAATAGCGCATAAGGAAATCTGGTCGACTTTGACCGAACGTCGGAGAAAGCACAACCAGTGCACCAAGTGTGGACAAAGTGGTCACTTCTGGAGGAAGTGTACCGCCACCTCCCTAGTCGTTAGTTCATCCAAACAGGCTCGCGGGTTGAAACGGTCAGCCCCGGTAAGCGAGCCCACAGGGACAGACAAGCGGCTAAAGCGCGTTGAAGCGCCACCTCCAGCTTCCTCGTCAAAGATACTTAAAGTCCACCCGGCATCACGTCAGATCATGGAGGTTGATACGGACGGATCTGAATAGGTAAGAACCCATTCTGTTTAAGGTGTAACCTTATTAACCTATAGCCATAGACCCCTGAGGGATAGATGGATATGAGCCATGGAAGTGGCTTCGGAGATGGGTAAGTACCCTTCTACCGCATAGACGACCCTGATACTGACTACACCCAGGTGGTGTGGGCAGGTAGATGTTGTGGGCCGTGTGTGGTGGACCGGGCTATCTCTCCTTTGTTGGGTTTCTGGTTGTTTCCTTTGTTCTGGTTATCCGTATTTCTTTCAGGATTTCCTTGGCTGGATGGGCAAGTCATAGGAGATTATTTCGGTTGAGGTTGGGTGAGGTCCCGCCCCAGGAGACGGTCGATATTGGGGAAGCAAGGCTCCTTCCCTTGGAACCGGTCCGACAGCGGACATCTACCCACCTCGGGAAAAATTGGTTATATTTAGTATAAACGGAATTGGTTCTGGCTGGACTTGATTAAATAAATGATGCTATTTCCAAGTTTACCTGAGGAGGGTTCAGTACCCGAAATCATGCTGGCGCGATAGTAAACACCCTCGCTATTGAGAAAAGACGAATCCCAATGCCTTAACGTTTACCGACCAGCTGTGGCCGCTCTTGTGTCGAAAGGCAAGAGACTAAAGGGAATTACCAAGCGAAGATGACTAAGTTACCAAGAGAAGCGAAGAGGCAGAAGGGTGACAACTTGTCTCGTCATACTAAGTCTATCCACCTGCGGGTTAAGCTAGACTGGAAGGTAGGAGCTAGACAGGTTACCGGGGAAGTGCTCCTGCTGCTCGATAGTGGAGCTGCTGGGCCGGTGCTAAGTAGCCAATGGGTTAAGCAGACTTGGGCACCAAGTGTGCGACGAAAGGTACACGTGCCGATAACCGACACTAGCGGTAATCACATTCCGGGGTCAGGTCTACACTATACCAAGTCATTAGAAATGAGGATAGGTGACCACCGCAATGAGATGCGCTTTGAAGTCGCAGATATGCCCGACACCAAGGGGGATGGGTACCTGCCTATGTCTTGGTTGATGGACCATAACCTGGACATAGATTGGAAGACCGGATAACTAACCTGGCGCTGAGATTTCTGCAAGGCTAACTGCCTGGCAGAGCAGGGGTGGTTAGTGTCCATGAGCGAGGAAGAGTTACTAGCCGAGGACCCTAGTAATGTGTACCTATTGGGAATTGTGCAATTCTCCGATGAAGCAGGTGCCGACATTACGGTTAAGCTACGCGCGGAGTATAAGGACTATGGGAATGTCTTCAGTGAAGAACGGATGGAGGCATTACCGGAGCACTGGAAGTATGACCATATGATCGGTTGCAACCTGGAACTCGACCTCCGTTCGGGCCTATCTATCTGTTATCGGAAAAGGAGCTGCAGGCACTCTGGGCATATCTCAACGACATGCTGCAAACAGGAAAGCTACGGCGATCCAGTTCCTCAGCAGCAGCCTCTATCCTCTTTCTGCCAAAACCACATGGTACACTAAGACTGGTAATAGATTACCGAGGGCTGAACAAAATCACGGTAAAGAGCAAGTGTCCTCTACCCTTGATTAACGAGCTGCGAGATGTGTTAGGAAAAGCCACTGTGTTCCCCTAGTTGCNGATTACAGACCCTCGTGCTGCGGCGCTCTCATTTTTCCACGACCCTACCCTAGTCTATAACACGCTCCCTCCCCCGCCGCAGGGAGTTCCCTTTAGCGAGTTCTCCCACGAATTCATGAAACCTTACATCGTCCTGGAAGTAGCCAAGTCGATTGAAGAACCGCAGCGGGAACTGCAGAACTGGAACTACCAGCAGCAGCAGGTGTTCTGAACAGAGATCACTACGGCAGTGGTGGAATGGATGAATGTGCAGCAGGAGGCACACCTGCTGAAGATAAGGGATCAGCAGGCATTGAAGACTCGGATGGCAGCCTTGGAAACGGCTTTTGAGGGACGGTATAGCATTTATGCTGAGAATGATGTACTAATGTTAGAGCCCACGCCCCCACTCCCGCTCTTCCATACCAAGCCCGAGAATTTGGGTATGGAGTAGGCCATGAGAGCCGGAGACGACCAGTGGAGGGCATACTTGAGCCCAATCAGTATACGGATGTTGGAAAGCCGGAAAGGTGAGGGCGACAGTTATACCTCCACCTTCTCAAGCGCATCTACAGGATCCCGGTCAGTCCCCACCTCGATTGCCCGCAGTAGGTCAGGCACCCCACGGTCAGGCCAACTGATGGACGTCGCATAAGGAAAAGGACGTCCAAACCGAAGGGCATTACGGCACCAGATACACCTGACCCTACTCCTCGTCCAACCCTGGCTCCAAATATTTCTCTGCAACACCTTCAGTTGCAACCCCGGTACCTCCCATCGCCGGACCAAGACCCACACCTCTGCCAGTTTCGTTGTCGGCCCCAGATACCTTCCCTACCACAGCATTCCCACCAGCAGTATCGGCTACCCCAGGGTTTCGGCCACTGCGCGCAGTGTCACCGGGATTCTTCGAACAGGTAAGACACCAGGAGGAGCGAATACCCATGGCTCCATCACAAGGGACTCCAATCCATGGGCCTGGGACACCTGCTCGCTCCGCTGCTTGGGCACCGGTCGTCCCCACGGCACCCATGAAGCCAAGTCTTCCCACCAGTCTCCCGACCATCTCAAGTGGCTATTCGGACAGCCAAGACGAGTTCTATCTATTGGGCTGTAAGTCGGAAGAGACCCCGATGGGGTGGATTCATTACAACTCCTATAAATGTAGGAAGGCACCACAGACCCCGGTGAGGCATAGAAGGAGGCAGAAAGAAGGAGACGGACGACCGACATGTGGGTACTGTGGGTCATGGAGGCACCCTAGCCCCCTGATGCAACCCTTGAGTTGGCCCGAGTTGCAGTCTTTTCTGCGGATAGCACAGACGGCGCCCAACCCAACTCCTGAGAGTGGGCGNCAACAGGAGGTTCAATTCCGCGGATACAAGATCTCCGATATGGGGATCTCTATGTTGTCAGAGAAGGTGCAGACAATCAGGGATTGGGCACCTCCGACATGCATCGTCGACGTTGAAAGCTTTATGGGCTTTGCCAACTTCTATCGTCGGTTCATAGAAGGGTTCAGCAAGATAGCGAGACCTCTGACAGACTTGACAAAGAAGGATGACCAATGGGAATGGACCCCTGTGTGTGAGCAGGCCTTCAACCATTTGAAGGAAGTATTCACGTCCAAACCTATCCTAGGACATTTTGACCCTGAACGGCCAACCTGGCAGGAAACCGATGCTAGTGACCTTGCATTGGGAGCTATTCTCTCCCAGTTCTGTGAAGACAAGAGATGGCATCCAGTGGCCTATCATAGTAGGAAGTTCCACCCAGCGCAGATTAATTATGATGTCCATGACAAGGAAATGACGGCCATTGTGGCGGCATTCAAGGAATGGGATCATTTGCTACGCTCGATAATGGACCAGTTGGTCATCTATACGGTTCATAAAAATTTGTAGTACTTCAATAGTACCAAGGTCCTTAACCGAAGGCAGCACTGCTAGGCTGAGTTCCTGCAACAGTTTAACTTCAAGGTGGTTTACCGTGAAGGATGGTTGAATGAGAAGGCGGATGCTTTGTCGCAGAGTAGTGAATACCACCCTGAAGGGGGGAGTGATTTTCCGTCACAGTCGTTTTTTCGCCCCGGACAGTGGGTTGGAAGCCAGGAACGGGACATCTTGCGACCACAAGGGTTGCAGGTCTGCCAGGGATTTCGGCTCCAGTCTTCCTTTTTGGATCAACTGCGGGTAGCGATAACCGACAACCAGGAGTACTTAAGAATCCTGAAGGCAACAGCTGCCGTTGACAAAGAGGTCGACCGACATTTCACTACGGAAAAGGGCTTACTCCTGTACAAGAACAGGTGGTATGTTCCCAAGGGTCAGAAGCTGCAGCAGGCAATCATGAAGGCAGAACATGACTCCCAAATCGCGGGACACTGGGGGACTTACAAGACCACTGGCAGGGTTAGGGCTCACTTCTAGTGGCCTAAGATGGATGAGCACATCTCTGACTATCTGCGGACATGTGATGCATGCCAAAGAAATAAATCCATCAGGCACAAGAAGTTCGGGCTGCTGGAACCTATTGATGTTCCTATGCGGCCGTGGACAGCGATTTCAAGGGATTTTATTGTAGCGCTGCCAGAGTCCGAAGTGTATACCAAGATCTGGGTCACAGTGGACAGGTTCTCGAAAATGGCCCATTTCATACCTGTGACCACGGAGGTACGTATCAAGGGGCTTGCCTTGATATTCTTGAAGGATGTTTGGCGCCTGCATGGACTCCCCGAGTCAATCATCTCTGACCCAGATAGCCGATTCACATCCAAGTTCTGGATGAGTCTAATGCACTGGTTGCAATTGAAAGTAAACATTTCGACTGCATTCTATCCTCAGACTGATGGGCAGACCAAGAGGGTTAATCCAACACTGGAGCAGTACTTGCATAGTTACTGTTCCTACCAACAGGATGATTGGGTTTTGCTGTTACCCCTTGCGGAGTATGAGTACAACACCTCGACATCAGAATCCACCAGGTTGTCACCTTTTGATATCAACTATGGGTTTAACCCAAGGACAAACTGGGCGGCTATCGTGTCGGATAACCAGGGAATACACCCTAGTACTGAGCTCTTGGTTAAGGAATGGGATACAACTTGGGCGGAGATTCAAGAAACGATCCAACGGGCGCAGGCAAGGCAACGGAAATGGCATGACCAGAAAATGTTACCATCACCGGACTTCGCCACCCTGGAGGATGTGGCTGCCCGGCGGGCAAAGAAAGCGCACCACCTGATGTTGAACGGAAAAAACATCCCTACGAAGCATCCAATGGAGAAGCTGGACCACCGGATGTTTGGGCCTTTCGTGGTCAAAGGTTGGGTGGGTAACGGAGCTTATGAACTCCAATTGCCCACTAGATGGAGAATCCACCCGGTTTTCAATGTCACCTTGCTCGAACCCGGTCACGAGGATCCACAAGCAGGTAGGGTACAGGAAGCCCCTACCCCGCAACTTGTAGACAACGAGCCCAGTTACGTTATCGAAGCTGTTGTGGACAGCCAATGGGACGGAGGAGCGAAGGCGTAGTTTCCCTCGCGCTTTGTCCAGTACCTGGTTTCATGGGAAGTCTACAGAGCTGGGGAGAATTCATGGGAGCCCTATGAGATGCTAGAAGGGACAGGCTTGCAGGCCATTGGGGATTTCCACCAAAGATATCCGTCCAAGCCCAGGGACCATAGGGTCTGGGGGCAATCAAGTCATGGGAATAAGAGACGACGCTAGCAGTCCGCGATGGACCGTAGAGAAGAGGGGAGTGATGTAACGACCCAGCATACAAGAGCTATGGCATACAGAACCTACACCGATACATGTAACCAGGAGACGAACTGATAGGAACCGGCCGGCAAGTAAGTACTTGACCTATGGAGACCTGATGGCCCGGGCTCCGAGAATGAACAGAATTGACTGTTCAGGGACTTAGGTACCTGGGTACACACGGGAGCGGTGTCAGCATACTTAGAGACTTATGAAGGGGCAGTTGCTCAGCTGGGCTGGGTAACTGGAGACACGTCAGAAAGGTCTGTCGCCGGCAACGGGATAGGCAGGGTAACAGGGAAAAGTTAACTTGTCCGCTGGACAAGGTTACCCTACCCTTGGGATGAGGTTACCCTGCCTTGGGTCTTGGGTTACCTTGCCCAGAGTCCTGAGTTACCCTACCTTTCAATGCGAAGTCCCTCAGGGAGTGCGGGAGAATTGACAGGAAGGTTTGTCACGTAAGGCCATGCATGATACTGGAATCTGGAGTTCCGGGGAATGCTATTGGGCGAGCTACCTAGCTTCGAGGAAGCTGTAAATTGAAGACGTTATTTCTATCATACCCCTCCGGCCCCGCCTTGAGGCCTGGATGTTATGGGCAAACAGTTGTGTAGTTGTGTACAGTCTAGCAAAGAGGAAGCTTTGCAGACGTGCTTGCAACACCGTATACGTCGCTGCCGTCCGGTCGACCGTAAGCTGTTCGCAGGATGGACAAGGGGGCATAGGGTGAAAGGTAGAGTACCTCCTCCAAGTTGTTCGGAGTAAAACGGGCCAAGACTGACAGAGTTAACGGGTGTTAACCGTGGGGCTCCTGAAGGTAGTCCCAGGTAATGCCGGGGCGACTGGGAGAGTTTTACACCTACCAAGCCCGAATGTGCTTCCAACGCTCCAGGCTCTGAAATGTAAGGGCAGAGAGACTAAAAGCATGATTCCTACCACAGGTAAGGTAAACCCGAGGTAGTGGTCATGGGTAGCACCCATTGGATCACTCCTGAACTATCGTACCCTGCGGAAGACCCCGGAAGCCCATGACCCGAAAAGGGTAAATTGATAAACGGCTCACGGTAGCCTCTGGAGTCAAGTAGATATCAATGCATATGAGAAGGGTGTCATAGATAGTCTAGTTCATGAGGTGCCTTGACTGTTAGCCACTGGCAAGACACCGATGCGCAGAGGTTTTCACTCCGGCAGGCAAAATGGAAATGCACCGCAGAAATGATAACCGCATAAGGTGAATGCTGACTAGAGTGTGTCGACACATGCATGCCCGCAGGGTGTGCCAGGAGACGTGTCGGACCACCCTTAGTGGAGAAGGGTGTACTCAAATGCTTGGAGTAAACTGATGGCGGAGTTTCTGGCATAAGATAAAACTACCTGGAAGTCTATGCGAGAACTCTCCTACTCCAACAATCAATCCTCTCGAGACCTTAATTGAGTGAAGCACCAGGCTTAACGAAATTATGTTTTACCGTTTACTTTACTCTTACATCTGTGTCAACTTTTGGCGATAAGTTTGAAGTTGTTCGGTATGGTCGCAACCTTGGGATCCATCTTCCTAGTGGTGCCCCCATTACACTAACCAAGATACGTCGACTAGTACCTGTCATACTACTATCAATGTTCCATCATTAGCCGAGCTGTCACTGGATCAGATATGGCAACACTATAGTCTCTCCACTAGTATTACCTTCAACTGCAGTATTCTATTCATCTCAGAGGTCTGAATAACAGTTTATGATCATTTTCAGCCGCCTAGAAGACTTTTGACCTCCTTTCACCTAAGACCAACAGTCAAACTGACTAGGTAAAGTCTATCATAGAACAATCCCTGTGTGACTGCTGCAACTACCAACAGGATGACTGGTCCCGATCGCTGCCTATGGCCAAGTTTACTGCCAACAACCATGTGGAGGGGTCCACCAGTCTGTCTCAATTCTTGGCCAACCATGGTTGCAACCCCGGCATGGACTCCCTAGAGGTGCCTGGCATATGTTGTGGAGCACCAGAACCCAAGGAGTTTGCTTACTGCATGAATAAATTATGCGAGCACCTATGGTCTGAGATTGCTTACACCCAGGATCACCAATATTGGCAGGAACACGCCAATCATAGACCCTGGCCAGCACCCCACTTCCAGGTTGCAGACATTGTCTTTCTCAATTTTAAGAACATCTAGACCTGTGGACCATACTAGAAACTCGACAACCAGTGCTTCTACCCTGATCCAGTAAGCATTCAGATAGGTACCCCTTGTTAGGCAGTAGCCGACTCTAAGGACAAGCGAGTCTGGACTAGGGCCCAATACGTGACAAAGTCCTTTCTAGGAAGGCTCACTTAAAATGTCAAGAGGAAAATGTAGGTTGTATTGTAGAATGAATATATTGATAAGATCTCTTCTCCCTCGCTAATCATCTTTGAAGCGTGGGAGGCACCTCGATATTTATATTCCGCCTCTGCGTGTTCGCGGCCTATCTATTCCTCCCACTTTCCCAACATGCGGACTTCATGGACCCTGAAAACCTTTACTCCACTTGACTCTGATTTCCTCGAACCGCAGTGAGGGTGTCCTACCCCTCTCCTCGCTGCATCAGTGTAAATCATTGCCACTTGAACCCCTTCACCGTGGCAAGTAGTTACTGGTCCTTTCTCTGCATATGGAGTGATCAGCTCCAGCGACAGACTTATCAATGCTAGTGGATCTCTCATCTGCCTGCATCAACCCGCAGGAAGCATGCTCCTATCTTATCGCTCCAATGGTGGTTAGGCCTCGTTGCGCTCAGGGTTGATCTCTTCATGCGGTAGGCCCTCTTCTCACTCTACCTTGTCATGCCTTTGGGGTGTGGGTGAGCGATCGTCTCTTGGGCGTCGTTCCCTCATCAGGATTTTCCTCCGCATTCCTCCACCAATGGACTTGAAATTCGGTCTTACTGCCCTCCTGGCAGACGGGGACTCCTAGCGGAGTAGCCGACCTCCCCCCGGTTGGCATCTATCCGCTGGCGCAGCTGAGGGATCCTTGCATGCCTTTATCTCCACAACCAACCGACTGATTTAGTTCGTCTGACGTTGTCAGGATAGCCGAGAGTCCTCTCTTGCGCATTCAGTGAAAACCCCTCAGTTGGCAACCTTAGGTGGTGGCGTAAATGAGGGTTTTGTGCGGCTGTCGTATTGGTAGAAATTAACTCATTCTCTAAATACTTCGGCGCACCCTGGGATCGAACACGTGACCTTTTGCCAATGATCACGTGACCTGCCCATTACGCTATGCCAGTTCGTCTTATGTGTAACACTTATGCCTACCACCTTGACCTTTCCGCCACTATGAGAACACACAATATTCCCCCCATGTCTCTGCTAGAACCTGCGTACCTCAACCCTCCTAGAGGACTAGTTGTACCACTCCTGCTACTGGTAGAGGTCGATGGAGAGGAGAAATGGCGAGTGGAATGGAGAGAGGATAGTAACATGGTGAGAGGTCACCTATGGTATCTGGTATGTGGGAGAGGATATAAGGAGCCAATGTGGGAACCAATAGAGCCGTGAACAGGCCACAAGCTAGAGACAAGTTGTACTGCCACTACTTAAAGAAGCCAGGCCCCCTTCCAGAATAATGGTCTGGTGCATCAAGAAACAGTAGCATAAGCAAGAGGAGCTAGTGTCATAGCCACCTGATAGGGATATGACTGCACTGGGTTTTTGGTTAGAAATATGAGAGTTTGTGCTTGAATGGTTGCACTATTGTTGAAAGGGTTGCTTAAGCAAGGTACAGTGTAATAGACCCTCCTAGAAACTAATAGAGGATTACAACTGGGTATAAGAGAGTGGTTAGGGGTGTTGAGATTTGTCACTATAGGATTGTTCTTTGTTATATAACATGGTGTGCCTCGTTGAGCTTTACTTTCCTTATACAACCTTGTAAGTTTCTTCCTACACCGGTACTTAGAAATTACAACTTTGTTTCTTCTTCCCATTACCGGAACCTGTGGACCCTTACCCTGACCCCTGAGACCCTGTCTCTGACCAACTTGAGCCTTGATACCAACATATCTTGATTGTACAGCTCTATTCACCTCTCATCGCACCTGCCATAGTTCAGCTTAGACTATCGGACCTTGACCCCTTATGGACCATGGCTGTCATATGTATACCTATCAATACCAGTAACAGCAGAAGAAGTGATGAAGCTCTTCAAATGAATCCTCTTGGTCCCGCACCACTACCATGATGAATGGTCAGTGGTACTAACCCTCAATTCGAATCAGTATGGAGAAAGCAGACCTACTAATCCTGAGGCATTGAACACATCAAAGTGGCACCTTGCTGTTACAAGACCAATGGACAAACTAAATGAGAAATCTCTAATTTCAAGATGAGCCTGAGGAATGTAATTAACAGACCACTGAGAAACAGGGACCCAATCTCAGTTGCATTTATAGTATATCTAAATGCTAACTACTCTGAAATCCTTAACATGTCACCATACAAAGCAGTATGTAGAGGAAACTTCACTCTTCTACTGATAGCAATGTTTATGCACTCAGCAGTTCCTGTATCTGATGACTACCTAAATTGTTACTAAACTGAGAAAAACTGGGCCTTTGAAGCAGTAAAGCCGGCATGCTACCAGAGTGCAGCCATGGCAGCATGGTGCAAAGGATTCTATAAACCCATGGTTGTTAGAGAGTGGGTACTACTGCATAGAGCACCATTTACCTTAGGATCTGGATAGAGCAAGAAGCGGCAATCTCACAGGCAAGGCCTATTCCAGGTACTTGAGTTTGATAAGTTTACAGAAAACTATACAGTTAAGATGGATAGCAGAACCTACTGAAAGGACACTGGCATTTTTGACTCCACCTCAATAAACCACTACAACTGAAATGATGACCAGATTGTTCTGAGATCTACTTATATCCGCTCTGCCCCAATCCTAATAAGAGAGCAACCTGAGTAGGAAGTGGAGAAAGTCTTAGATCAGAGAAGGAGATACAACAATAAGGAATTTCATGTAAAAAGAAAAGGACATCTTCAAAAGGAGAACAGCTAGGAACCCCTGAAAGGCCTTGAGCACACTATTGACCTGCTAAATAAGTGGTAGAAATGTGATAAAGAAGAACCCCCACCTACAATACAACAAATTACAATAGGAGTAACTAGACTAGCCAAGTGACGCTGGTCTCTAGACATACCAGATATCTTCCAACTGGCTATAGAATTTAGCGAATGATAGATAAAGGAACATTTTGAGCAGCTTACTTTGATAGTGAATTTGAATCGCCTAGCAAGGAAGATGAAGGAAGGGAAGATGTGGTAAGAAACCATTGCGAGAACTTAACACCACTTTATCTGAAACTATAATCATGCCAAACTATGCGCAACTTGATGTGAGGCAGTGCTATCAGCCTGTAGGACCATTAGTGAACTATGATACAGTGACTAGACAAAGGTTTTGGTGATTGTGCCATGGTGAGACAATGTCTGTACAGTAGGCAGGGGTATTATGCAAGTTGACCAATGGCGAAAAATTCTATGATATGAAAAGTCTAGATACAGGCCCTCCAGTACTCCACATCAGCCCTAGTATTTCGTATACCACCCCTTAGCCACAATCACAGCAGCCACATGGGATGGCATAGACTTGCAAAGCTTGTCAAACCCAGTTCAAGTTTTCAGAATAGTCTCCCATACCAGTAGCAAAACCTCGGCCAATCGATCGCGAACCTTGTTTGGACCACCCAGGGTATTGAGGATATCAGGATACTGTTTATGCAATCGCCAATTGAGTTCCACCCAGGCATGCTCAATAGGGTTAAGATCAGGTGAAAGTGGAGGATGATCATCTAAATTGATTCCATTCCCGGACAGCCAGGTGATGGTGTCGCGAGCAGTGTGCACCTTTGGATTGTCCCATTGAAATAGATGATCTCCCACCTCACCAGCTATCTCCTGCATGATTGGTCCTAAATGGGCATCTAATAGCGTAATATAGACATGTCTATTCACAGTATTATCCTTGATTGGGACTAGAGGGCCTCAGCACTTTCCCCAAAAGCATCCTCACGCCATCAGCCCTATATCATTGATCTTGCCGCTTGGCAGAATGCAATCAGATAGCCACTTCTTATATGGTGATCAAAACACCCCAATGCGCCGGGGATCTGCAGATTTGCGGACCGTGCACTTGTCACTATACAGAATACCCTGGAAGTCTTCTGCTTTCCAATACTTCTATGCCATTGTACATTCCAACCATGCTTTTGCATGTCTTTTATCTAAATTGGGACGGGTTTGGGCAAGCCGCTTCTTTATATTGGCTTCTCGAAGGACTCGATCAATAGTGTGAATTAAAACTTGTTGTGCGTATCGATTCCGTAACTCTAAGCGTGTCATTCCATGATCGTGAAAGGAAGCCCGCATGATGCCACGTTTTTCTCACCAATGCAGGATATGCAGGCGACCAGATCAGGACTTATTATCCATTGATCTACAGGCACATGCTCGCACTAGGAAATTCCGAACAGTAGACCAGGGGCGATCCCCGAGAGTTGCAACAGTGGAGATTGTTGGGAAGATATAGAACAAAGCAATGGTCATGCCCTTTTCGGCATCTGTCATCTCTCGGCAGGAGGTTTTAGGCTGATAGACTCATTTTGGAGGCATTGTTGTAATAGCAGTGTAACGTGATAGATCTTCTTATGTACATGATTTTCAAAGTATAGGGTACTCGAGTATTATCCTTGCTCAGCCATGGCTGACCAAGCAATTATCAAGACTTTTGTCTAGTCACTGTACCACTCTATCTACTGAATGTTTTAATATAACCAATTGTTCCTACTGTAATGAATGTAGGTTTATTGCAGTGGTTTGTGAAGTCAATATCAGAGTACAGGACTACTGTGACATGCCCTGGAATAAGAGTGCTTTTTTTGTTGTAATTGCATTTTGTGTTTCCTGTTTATGGTCTGATAGTATGTTGGGTGAAGAGTTTTTTAAAGAAAAAGGTTATGACAAGGAGGATTTCTGTGGGAATTTTGAGTTTCAAGATTAATATTGGTTTTGTTTTGACTTAAGCATTTGTTTTGTTTCAGAGAATGTAACTAGTACAGGTACTAGTTTATGTTTTATACTTTGTCTTATAGTATCGTTTGATACTTGTTATATTTTCAAGATATTACTTAATACTTTAACTATTTTATCTTTGGTTTTACAGTATTATTTGATAACGTCATTTACGGCGAAACCACTTTTGACCTAGATCCCGCTCGGCCCTAATGGCGCAATCTGGATCATGGTCCTCCAGGGTCATAGCACCTCCCCCATGAAGAAAACTATTAAATTTAACGCTTGAACTCCATCCCAGAGCTCCAAACCATTACGCACTATAAACAAAAGAAATTAAACCAAAAAGAAACCAAAACCCGTGATGCAAAGGTCAAAGTTAATAATTCCGTAGTAGAGTAATCGCTTCAACTACCCCCCCCCCACTATAGCCCGTATCGGTACCCTGATCAAGTTCTAATGCTTCCATTTCCTCCCAGAGATCCTCCACATCATTAGTTGATGTGGCCTGACCAACTATTGTTGGAGATATCTCTGACTGAGTGGTGTCTGAGAGGCGTGATTTGCCGATGCGCTTGGTATTCGATGAGCCGCGCTGTAATTGAGTCCTCTTTTTGGCCTTCCTAGCAGCCTTTTGCGCATCTACCCGCTCCCGCTCCTCACGCAACATCAGAATCATTTCAGAAGTAACCACAGTAGCCTCTGTCAACTTGCGGCAGTCAGAAGTCTTTCGCTCTTTTTCTTTTCCCACCAAGGCTCGGTACTGTTTATGGGCCTCCTCCTCCAGTACCTTATCAGCAATTGTTTGCTGAAACCCTTCGGCGAGGCCGGAAAGGATTGATTTAAGCTGTTTGGAGGAGGGGGTATCGCGAGTTACTAAGGAGTAGGCAGTTCATGTTGCACGACTAACGGTGCGTGGGGTTTTTGGAATATGCAAAGGGGGATTACCGGCAACTGCCGGAGGACGGAGCTTCCCGCTAGACGGCTCCTTTCGCTTCACTGCCCCAAGTACCCGACGGGGATTGAACGGAATTATTCCTTCCGCTTCCCAAGCACTCTGAATATTGCTTGAGGTGAAAGCTAATTGTCTAGCCGGCATCAAGATACTATAAAATAAGTAATTAGTTTCTGAAGAAGCAGAAGTTGGAAGTATTAAATATATTGGAAATACTAACGGCAAAAATTCTCCCTTATTCATACCCGCATGGCAATTCCGTACAAATTCATCAAGGCCATTCCCATAATGTCTCTGCAAGGGACTAAAGAGTCTTACATCCAATGGTTGCAGCAGGTGGGTGGAGTGAGCCGGAAGGCAGAACGGAATAATCTTCACATTGAGGCAATAATCAAAAAATCGCCAATTGAAATGCGATGTATGCCCATCTAGTATCAGCAGACGGTATCCATTTCTGGCACTATTTAGTTCATACAGGTTTGAGTAGTTAGTTCAATATCGCCTAGTAATTTTCTTAGTAGTAAATAGTTACCTCTCCTGTGTTTCACAGTCAAAAACCTCCTCTAACCACCGCATTCCTAACCCCTCATTACTCCAGCCCTTTTCTGAACGCCCAAATACCGCTAGATCCTTTTTTTTTAGCTTTAAGTACCAGCCCATATAATGGGCTTGTCCTTTATTGATGATCATAGGGCGAAGAGCTAAGCCATCACCGGAGACACACTCAATAACTGTTACCCACCCCCGTGACCCATCCTGTACCAAATTCGTTGTCCTCCTCCCCTTTCTACAAATGACCTTACACCGTGAGGCTACCCCCATCATGAACCCTTTCTCGTCCATATTATAGATATTGGACGGTAAAATATCATAAAACTTCATCAAATGTTGTAACTAGATTCTCAATTAATATCATATTACTGGCAGGATAGAAGATAGTCTAACCTTGTTAAAGTAATCTTTTATGACTTGCGGATCATTGGCAAGAGCCCTTTGGCGATCTATGCGAGTACTTAACTTGGCTGCAAGCTGGGGGTGGCGGCCGAGAAACCATGACATCCAATGCTTTCCTAATACATGATGATTTAGCTTTCGCGATACGATGGCCTGCGCCATCTCCTTGACTAGTAACATCTTTGCTGGATGTCCCCACTCGTCCAAACGCTCACACCATCGAACCACCGAATTCTCCTCATAAGGTGTTAAAACCTGCAATCTCTGATGCCCACCTACCCGAGATTCCGCCCCCTTCAGCCTACCCCTCAAGGTTGAATATGCGATACCATACTTCTCAGCTGTACCCTTGATTGACACTTCCGGGCTCTAATTGTAGAACTTAACAGCCGCCTGAAGTAAAGCTTCTTTTTCGTCCTTCCGTAGCTTGTTGATTGGCGCCATCAGTGCAAATTTTGTGAGGATCCGGTAATATACGCGACCGTGGCGGTTGTTTTTGTTGTGTGCGGGGTAAGTGTTTTACCTCATCTTGGCGCCGAGCCGGATCTAGGTACCAAGCGGTTTCCCCGTCAACAACATTACTTGTTATGTTTCAAAGGTATCACTTAATACTTTGAATATTTTATGTTTTATTTTACAACATCATTTGATATTTGTTGTATTTCAAAGGTATCGCTTGATATTTTAAATATTTTATTTTATGTTTTATAGTATTATTTAATACTTGTTATATTTCAAAGCTATTGCCTGATACTTTGCAAGAGATTATATTACCACTTGTATTGAATATCAGTGAGAATTTGTATTTAAAGACCATGGATTCAATGATGGAAACAGCAGACATCAACTGACAGTATCTCTAACATACTTGGTTGAAGGGTTACCTCTTTATCTCCTATTATACCCTCTCAAAGCCTTCTTTAGTCAATACAGCTCTCATCTCTTGTCAATCAAGCAGGCACTCTGTTTCAATTATATTCCAAGTATAATCATTACTCCAAGTGTGCATATATTATAATGACTTTAGCACAAGACTCATGATGTAAGTTATGGGTTTCATCTATATAATACAGTTAGTGCACATGACCATATCGTGAGCATTTTGGGTAACTCATAGTTATGACTTACTGGATTAAGGTTGCATGAAGAGTGAGTATACAAGAGGTTGCTAGGACCCAGGAAGATGAGCTCTTTATACTATCATCTTTGTATCTTCTTACCTATAACTTTTCTACTTTACTCCTTGCCAAAGTGACTATGTTATATAAATACTCTCATAAGTGTGTCATTGGATAGATCCCTTAGGTGCTTGACTATCAATGTGATGACTAAGTTAACTAGTGCCTTGAAAGAAGGAGACTAAGGTATTGTCACTTGTGTTTGAGAATACTAACCAGTAGGAAATATTACACTTTCACTCAATATTAAGTATTTTCTGCTTTCTAATATGATATTGTGGATAATGTTAGAGAAAGTAGTATGTCCACATACAGCTGACTGTGAGTGGTGGAAGTGATACATTACTATAGATGGCGAGCAAGATCGAGTTTGTACAAGAACCAATGTTTTGATTCTGGGATAGAATGCCTATTTCATTGAATTGATTGAAATACTAGCAGAGGACAAGTTCTTGATCTCTACTAAGTTTTGAATATGCAGCAACCCTTTCTGAACAAGATTGATGTCCTTTCCACCACTCACAAAGGCACTGTTCTGGTAAACCAAATTCAGAAGCAACAGCTGCAATGTTTGGTATACTTTCATTTGCAATTTGATCAATTGCATGCTAGATCTGTACCTCTTGATTGATGTATTTTTGCTTTTGCATAATAGTTGCGAGATGGGATAGAGCTAGTAAATGGGTGATGGGTAACAGTTTTCTGATGATTCTGTTGAGCCGTGACTATCGTTGAGCCCTGGAGTGCCACCTTCAAAGGTCGCGTAGGGTCCTTTGAAGGGGTTGGAACCTTGGCACAGTTATCTCCCCTCAGCTCAAAGGGGAAAAAAAATCAAATCTGGAAGAGCAGTGCAGGAGAAAGTTACTCTGAGGGGAGGATTTTGATGTCTTATCCCCCTCCATCTCTTCTAAAGACAAATTTCTTGAGGAGAGTGAGTCGCTGCCTGAACAAACAGAAGGCTATCCCACCTCTCTCGCCTCGCTCTCTCGGTCGCCTGCCTTCTCCGTTTGCCCCGCATCCTGCCCCTCCACGTCGAACCCCCCCGATTTTTCATCCAACAGCACCCCCATCGATAGCCATTGCCGGACAGCGATTCCCACAAATACCGACCAGAAACAGACACATGGCTACCGCGTCCGCAACCACCCGCATTGGAGGAATTCCTCCTGCTCCGTCGATTGAGTCACTCAATGAGCAGCTTAACAACTTTGGAATCTCCGAACCCCTTGCTCTGTTCCCCGATTCCAATCCTACAGCGAATCCAGTCGATGTCTACCGATGCTATATTTCCCACGTTTTGGCTCCAATTACTGGCGTCGATATTGGCCTAGTTTATCCCGCCCTGGAGTGGACGCAGAACCTCGAGAAGGGTGATTTGATTCTTGCCGTCCCGAGGTTGAGGATCCCAGGGAAGAATCCTGCCGAACTTGCCCGGGAGTGGGCAGAGAAGGTACGTTGGTAGTGGACTTTGGATCTGGATTGTGTTTGATCTTCCATCGGTCCTCTCACTCTACGCGGGCAAGAATGTTAACGCTTTGCTGGCCCCCCCAGTTCCCCAAAAACCCTTATGTCCGCCCCCCTACAGCTACCGGCACTTTCCTTCGGTTCTACTTCAAGAAAGACGTGCTATCAAAGCTCGTCCTCACTTCAATCCTCAGCAGGAAGAGCGCCTATGGTCCCATTGATACTGGGAAAGGCAAGCGTGTTGTTGTGGAGTTCTCGAGCCCCAATATTGCCAAACCCTTCCATGCAGGACATCTCAGGAGCACCATTATCGGAGGTTTCTTGTCAAATCTCTACGAGAGCTGCGGCTGGGATGTCGTCAGAATGAACTACCTTGGAGATTGGGGGAAACAATTTGGTATGAAATCCCTTTGGATATTTATGCTTGGAGCTTGCGCGACAGGCGCATCCATTTTATGAACTCTCCCTGGTGCAATCTAGGATCTGTCATCTCGTTGGGCTACGCATCCTTCGTGTCTTGCTTAATCAACTAAACACTCATAGGAATTCTCGGTGTCGGTTACAAGCGATTCGGCTCCGAGGAAAAGCTACTGGAGGACCCTGTTAACCACCTCTTCGAGGTATATGTCGCGATTAACAAGATTGTGGAGCAAGAGAAGGAGGCAGAGAAGGCCAAGGCGGCGGAGAAGGGGCAAAAGCAGGTTTGTCCCTGTCCCTGATTTCGTGCTACTTATTGGTTGCTTTTAAAATCAATGGAGCTTAGAAAAGCTAAGGAGCATAAACGACAGATCAGCAATGGGCCCTCTGATCAGGAAGCTCATGAATTTTTCTTCAAAATGGAGAACGGTAAGTTCCGTCATGAGCTATCACTGAGCTTAGCTAATTTTTTTCCTTTTTTTCTTTTTTCTTTTTTGAAGGTTCTGAGGAGTGCATAGCCATGTGGAAACGGTTCAGAGAACTGAGCATCGAAAAGTACAAGGCAACTTACTCCCGGCTTAACATTTCTTACGATGATTACTCCGGAGAGTCCCAGGTCTCGAAGGAGAGCATGGAGAGAGCCGGAAAGATGATGAGAGAGATGGGTATTTCATCCGAGTCTGATGGCGCTATTGTAGTCGATTTCAAGCCACATGCCAAGAAGCTTGGAAAGGCGGTCGTTCAAAAGAAGGACGGCACAACCCTTTACCTTACCAGAGATATCGGTGCCGCCATGGAGCGTTACGAAAAGTACAAATTCGACAAAATGATCTATGTTGTGGCTTGTCAGCAAGACCTTCACTTACAACAGCTCTTCATGATTTTGAAACTATTGAAACTTGATTGGGCTGATCGACTTAGCCATGTTAATTTCGGTATGGTGTTGGGCATGAGCTCCAGGAGGGGGACCGTTGTATTCTTGGACGATATACTCGCAGATGCTAGGGATAAGATGCACGAAGTCATGAGGAAGAATGAAGAAAAGTACAAGCAGGTTGAGGATCCCGAAATGGTTGCTGATGTTATTGGACGTACCGCCGTCATGATCCAGGACATGTCCGGCAAGAGGTGGGTGGTTTAGGAAACTTCTTATCCATACACCTCCAGCTAAATTAGAGCGCGATAGGATCAACAACTACACTTTCGATATGGCGAGGATGACTTCCTTCGAGGGCGATACTGGCCCTTATCTCCAATATGCGCATTCCCGCCTTAGCTCCATTCAGCGCAAGGCAGGTATTCCTACGGAGGAGCTCCTCAAAGCCGACTTTTCCCTCCTGACAGAGGACCACGCAACCAATCTCGTCAGGTGCCTTGCCCAGTATCCTGACGTCCTGCAGAACACCCTCAAGACTCTCGAGCCTACCACGGTTGTCACTTATCTTTTCAAGATGACACATTTACTGAGTTCTAGCTATGATGTTTTGAGGGTTCTTGGAGAAGAGCCTAAGTTGTCAGCTGCGAGGATGGCATTATATGAGAGTGCACGACAAGTCCTCAACAACGGAATGAGGCTACTAGGTCTTACTCCTGTCGATCGGTATGTACATCCGTGCTCCCTTGTCTTGGGGTCTTCACTGATCAGGGAGGTGCAGTATGTAAACCGCACAGGATTTTCGATAGATAACTCGTCTCATTAAATGAAATGATTCTTTTCTTGGGTTGTATATACTAAGTTTTCACAAATAAGCCTTTTGGGCTCTTGTTGCTAGTGTTGCCTGGCAGCTGCCCGGAGAATCCATATTTGCTTACTTGTGTTCCGCATCAGCGTGGGGGTCGGAGACCCGATCCAGTATTCCTCTCACCGCCGCAATTTATTCAAGTCTCTAAGTGACTAATAGGAGAAATTGAAGCTAACTGCACTCTTGAGTCTTGAATTTTTATCACTGTTTAACTCGTTGGCGACTTATAGCTGGCATCAACAGTCATTTCGGGTGGTGGGGATATGTCGTTTGTCCAATTAATATCGCTTCAGGATTTTCAAGACTTGAACCTTTATCGAGCAATTTCTGGATGCCGTAACTTCAAGAACAATTGATGCTCAAGATCCCTCTATTCTCCTGCCGAAACACATGCGATCACTCGCGGTTACACCCACTCTCGATTGCTTTCAACTCGATTTCGTGCCACTTATATCATCTAGTAAATCTACACACAAAGAACCTAAATAGAAACCGCTCCACTATCCCAAAAAATGTTCCTTCCGCCCACCAACAGCCAAAATGTCCACCTCACCTCTCCCTCCCACTTCCCGAGAGCCAGAAACCCCCACGGCCCTAATTGCTCCATAACGCCCCACCCAACCCGCGCCCTCCGCCCAGCTGCGCCTCAGGCCTTCCGCCGCCGCATCTCCAGCCATACTGGGCGAACCCCGACTAGCAATTCCCGCCGCTCGCCCACCCCTAGCTGAAAATATTGGTAACTCTGATGCTTGTCTTTAGATATTAAGCTAGCAGTGAGAGTTGAACACAATATAGTTTTAGGCTGTAAGATAGAATTCCCCACTTGTGCTATCAAACTTTATGATAATGTAGGAAATTTTTTTTTTTTGTTTCATAGTATTTATTTGTTTGGTAACGGTACAAACTAACTCACCTGTAGCAAACTAAGCTATAGTGTAAAGAAAACCCCATGTAGAGAAAGAAACCGTGCCAAAAAACCATGAAAACCCTAAGTCCCAAAAACCCTGACACCCCAGAACCAGGACTAAATGAAACAACAAACAGGATCTAAGAACCATAACCCCAAAAGCCAAAGTCCAGAAAGAGGACACTCAAGAAAACGAACACTTGATCCACTAATCAAAATATGATAGGGCAGGGTGGAGGGCTATATAGACCTAGCAGTAGGAGCAAGGAAGGCGGAACTGGAGCATGCCACTATCGACCAAAGGAGAAGGGAAGGATAGTAAAGTATTTAAGATGGGAGGTGCAAATGAAAAAAGTAGTGTGAGTAGAATGTCAGCAAACAATCAAAAAAGAGAGTCTGACAAAAAGAGGCAGTACAATGCCAGTAGATCAATTAGGGGAGCAGATACTACAGACCAACAAAATCCATTACTAATGCAACTATTAGTAACTGTGTTCATGTCTGACTAGATGGCCTCAACGAAAAGAGGATAGAAGAATCGACTGAAGCCTGTTGGAGTATATCTTTCTACTGCAAACTATAATCCCAGGCATCTTTAGTAGAGATAGGGGGATTATGCGACTATAGGTGTCTAAGTGAGTCACAATAACAAGGACGAGAGGGTGAAAGCTCAAGTTCAAGGTGTATTAAAACTCTTATCATAGTGTCTTTTTTGTTCCAAAGAACGTGTATCATTTAGTAGATGTAATATCATCTTACAAGAACCAGGCAGGAGGGGTTGTGCGATCCTCAATGTGTGCAGGTGGCTGAGGTGGGTGGATGGACTCATGATAAAAACATAGGATGTTGAGATTTCAATCATGAGGAAAATAGACAATAAGATCAACAATAAGAATATAGAAAATAAACCTCTCTATATATACCTATTATCTAGTCATATGTACAGTTATACATGCAAGAAAATATCTATGAATCATATATGGTTGTATATATGAGTTATTGTAACAATTCCTACCAGTCAGGACTTGTCTCACAAGGGCAATGATGCCTTAGTCTGGAACATTCAAGTCTAGACTTCTTCTTCAGAGTCGGATAGCTAGGGAGCCAAGGCTCCTATCTGATGACTTGTTCACAATAGAGTGTATACACAACCTAGCCACTTAGAAAAAGAGTAGAATAGTAAAGTTATAGGTAAGAAGGTACAAAGATGATAGTGTGAAGAGCTCATCCTCCTGGGTCCTAGCAACCACTTTTTTGCTCACTCTTCATGCCAACCGTGACCCTGTGACTCATACCCATGAGTAACCTACCCTAGTCATGTGTGCTAAGTGTATCACATGTGTGAGACCTATGACTCACTATCTGAGTCATGTGCAAAAGTTATTACATCATATGACTCACAACTGCAAGTCATTCAAGTGCATCTATCAATTACAACCAACCAACAACTCACAATCATGAGTCATGCAAGACCACATAACTATAACTGTGAGTAATAGTGCCAAATCCTAACCATTCTGCCTTGCCGGTAAGCCTTACCGGTTAGCCTTACTTGGTCCTCCCAATATTCTGTTCTGAGTCTTCCTTGATATAAGAAACCTTCCACCCCCATTATCATTTGTGACACTAGCTCTCCTCTCCCTCCAGCCTGAGTCCCATCAGGCTCCACCCATTGCATTAGAGCTCTCTCTAGGGCCTTCGCTTCCCTTCCCAACAATTCATGGTGTCTTTGTTCATGTTGACAATTTTCCCTCAGTTGTTGGAGGGCTCTGTTCGCAACTTCGCTTATTCTCTGTTGCATTCCCATAGTTTTTTCTCGGGCATCAATTGTCGTTCATTGGTTGGTGATGACTGCTTGTGCCTTGTCCAGCATACTCAGCAGGTCGTCAATGTATTTGTATAGGCTGTCTGGGTCCGATACCCTTTCCGTATTTTCTTCCCTCTGTTCTCTCTCCTGCAGTGTCCTCATAGCTGCCCTCTGGGTTCTCATCCCATTCTAGCCCCTCTTCAGGGGCTTCTCACTTGCATACTTTTGGGTGTAGTAACCCGCGTCTATATTTTCTATTTCATGGGTGTTGCACCCATCTTGGTAGTATTTCTGTCACCTTTTCTTCTCGTGAACCTCTTTTCAGTTCCCGTGGCTTCTCGGGGCCCAAGGAAACCAACCTTCTCTTTACTTATCACTAAGGTGTGCCCAGTACTTGTCATCATAACAGCCTGTCCATGACATGGCATTTTGTTCTACAGCTTTCTTTGGCTGCCATTGCCTTTTGTTCAACTCAGCTTTGGAAGGCTACTCATAGCCTGGGCTAGTAGGAGTGACATCTCAGGAGGGACCAATCAGGGTGTCCCATCTGTCTTGTGGCTTCAAGGGAGGTGATTCTGTATACGTGATTTCGATCTTTATCCATTCTGGATTTGTGGGGGCATCATTGGTGGAAGCGGTGCATCATGGGTTCTGTAATTCTAAAGTTGATTGTGGGGTACTAACTTTGGTCATGTTCTGGAGAATAGCCAGTCCAATTGCCTTGATATTGCAATTTTCCATGATAGAGTCTTGTATTGATGGTCTCTCCTAGTTCATATTCATCTTCTTGGTCTATTTCAATAGATGGAGTGGGAGGTTTTTCTTGCTAGGGAAACTTGTTGTCAGAGTAAAGTTCAAGGAGCATGATGTGGAATGCGTTGTGTCTGACCGTCTGGACCAGTAGGTCAAGCTTATAAGAATGATTCTCTACTTTCACCAAGACCTTGAATAGTCCTATTTTCTTCTAGTCCTGTTTCTTTGACGGTCTTGTGGTTCATATATTTTGTAGTGACATGATACCATATCTCCTGATTGTAGCTTTGGACCAGGCTTTCTGTATTGATTGTATTTTTCCTTTTGTCGTAGTTGGGTTGTAACCATTACTGTTCGCAATATCTTGTGAAGTAGCACCATATTGGCAGGTTTTGTTATCTTGCCTCTGGTCAAATGACCTATGGCCTCGTATTTGGGATTTTATCCATAATTTATGTAGAATAGCATGTTCATTATCGTCTCCTGTTTTGCCTTGTTGTAGACGAATTCTGCTATTGGAAGAAGTTTATTCCAATTGTCCTCCGAATAGTTGGCATATGTGCAGAGATACTTTTCCAATATCCCATTGGTCCATTCAGTTTGTCTATCCATTTGTAAGTGGAACGTCTACTCAGCCTTCCTTGAATGCCCAGTTTTTCACTTGTTTCTTTCTACACCTTCAAGTTGAACAATGATCCTTTGTTGGTAACCATATCTTTGGGCAGACCATGGAGTCAAAAGGTCTTGTGTACAAAAATCAAAGCAAACTGTTGTGCCATCATATTCTTCCCGCATATAATAAAGTGACTCATTTTGGTTCAATGATCTATTAACACAGGGATAGTATCATAATTATTCTACGGTCATAAGTCAGCGTTGAAATCTATTGATATAGATTTCCAGTCCTTTTCTAGTCCTTTGTTTGGTATTAGCAGGCTATAGTGTGCATGTAGTATGACTTTTGTTCATGCACAAATGTTGTAGTTTTTGACTAATTATTTGACTGTTTCTTGTACACCTGGCCGCTGGTATTGGTAGTATACCAGGTCCATAGTTTTCATTGTTCCACCATAACTTGCCTCCTGTAGATCATGGTTTCCCCATATCAGTTCCATCTAGCTTTCTACATTCTCCAGTATCCATGTCTTATCATTCTAGCGGAGGTAGATGTCTTCCCATTTGCACAACCTGCCTGCGACATCCTTTATTTTCTTATCTCTATTTTCTAGTACCTTTTATATCTGTTGTATTCTTGTGTCGCTTTTACTGCTTTCACTGATGGTATTGTTTATATTATCTTGAATTTCCACCACTTCCATTACCTGGAAATATTTTTCTGATGGTAATAGTATTCATTGTCTTTATGCTATTCTCTAATCTTTATTTATCTTTGGTCTCTCATTTGCTAGTCTTATAAGAGCATCTGGTTTTCCTCCTTCCCTACTGGATCAGTATTAAATTCTGAGATCGTATTAACTTAGCTTCTCTATTGAACTTATTTGGTCCTCATTCAATTTCTTCATTATCATGAATGGTACCATGTTTTTGTGGTCTATTAGGATCTAGGTATGGTGATTAGTATTCTGAATGTAATATCTCTATTCTTTGACAGCCTGAACTATCGCTAGCAGCCCGTTGTCCTGTACATCATAGTTGCATTTGTTTGTGGTTATCATTTCGGACCTGTCTGCAACCGGTTACCATTTCCTGTTGTCATATTTCTGGGATGGGTTTCCTGGACCAATCTGTTGGGATGTGTCTGTCACGATCATGGTTTCCCTTGTCAGGTCGAAATGCACCCTCAAGGGCGCTACTGTTATCTTGGTTCGTCACTTGTCGAAGGCCTTTTCTTGTTCATCTCTCTAGTTCCATTTCACGTCTTTTTTGAGGAGGTGGTAGACCAGTTTTGCTATTCTGCTGACTTCCACAATCAACCAATGGCAGATGCTGAAGGAGCCCATAAAGTATTGGATGTCTCCTTTGTTCTTTAGTGCTTTCTAGTCCCCTATCTGTTTTGTTTTAACTGGATCCATCTGAACTCCTTCCTGGTTCTTTATGAAGCTGAGATATTCAACTCCTTGTTTGTAGAACTCGTATTTGGTGGGTTCGACCTTCATGCCAGATTTTCCTACTTTTTCCACAATGTTGTTGACATCCCTTTGGTGTTGTTCTATATTCTTGGAGTATATGAGTACATCAACTAGGCAGACAATATAGCACACATCCAGATATCCACTAAACATTGGGTTGATCCATTGTTGAAATGTTGCTGGTGTGTTGGGTAGCCTGAATAGCATAACCAAATATTCATACGTGCCGTATTATGTGGTAAACATTGTCTTCCATTTGTCTGCTAGTCTGATCCTGATGATATAATATGTGTCCTTGATGTTGAGCTTGGTGAAGTATTTGGTTGATCCTAGTCGATCTAGGGCCTTCAAAATCTATGGTAGTAGGTATGGATCCTTTTTCGTTATGTGGTAGAGGGCACGATAGTCCACATATAGTCTCAGTTTTCCGTCCTTCTTCCCTATGAATAGGATAGCTGATCTTGCTTCTGTGAACAAGTCCCTGATCCACCCTCTTTGTAATCTTTGTAGGACGTAGTTTTTAAGTTCCTGCAATTCCTTTTCTCCTAGTGGGTAGATCCCTTTTGTTGAGAACTCGGTATTCTCTTTAAACTTGATCCCGAAGTCTACCCCTTTCCAATATAGAGGGACCCCTGTTGCATCTTTTAATTGGAACAGTTCCCAATATTGATGGTATTCCTTGGGAATCATCTTGCTCTAGAGGTTATCTCTTTACCTCCTTTGGGGTTGAATTGCTAGTTCTATGCTGATATTGAGCTTGGCCTACATGGCTGGGTCTTGGTCCCATCTTGGTTTGAGAATCCCGGTGTTTTCTCCTTATCGGTTGAACCTCCTGAATGCGGATGCTGTGCTTTCATGCATCTCAACTTTTTTCCGTGCTTTTGGTTCTTTGTTGGTTGGTTGATCTGTACTTCCAAATTCTTTCATCCCTTGGGTCATTTCTTCACAAGTTTCTACTTTCAGGTGCTCTTCTTGATTGGTCCTTTCGATAATCAGTTTTGTAATTCTATTGTCCTTTTCCACTTGGAATTCTTTATTGCTTAGGTTTACCAGGACCACCTTTACTTCACCTGTATAGTCGGCGTCTATGACTCCTCCATTGGTTTTGAGCCCATGCTTGACTACTAAATCACCGCGTGGAGCAATTCGCCAATAGGTGCTGAATGGTAGTTCGATAGCTATTCTGATAGTGATCATCCTCTGTCCACTGCTAGGTATCCTCTGTCATTCATTGGCATATAGGTCATGTCCTATGGCCTTGACTTAACCTTTCGTAGCAATCTTTGTCTTGTCTAGAGTTCGTTACGGGGCCTCCGGGGCGCCGAAAAATACGGGCACCAGGCCCCATTCCCTGCCCCGGCCCCGTTCCCCGCCCCGGGCCACTCACCGGCCCAGGGCAGGGCGTTTTCGTAGGCTTTCTCCACCCCATCACCCGCGAGGGGCCCCACCCCGTACATGAACTGAACGGGCCCCCATCAAATT
>PYWC01000103.1:334638-485004 GCA_003182015.1 Tuber magnatum
GGGCCGCCATGGGTAATACCCGCCCCGCCCTGCCCCGTAGCGAACATTAGTCTTGTTGGTAAACTTCTTAACTTGGATTTTCTGATCCACTTGGCCAATCCGGTCGCTTCGTACTTTCTAGGCCCAGGGTTTGGAGAACTTCACCATTACGTTCTCTTCCAGAGCTCCCACTTCTAGGGTCGTATATACCACCAGTGAACTATGCACAAACTCTGTCGCATACCATTCATTTGCAAGGGTAATTTTGTTCTTTTCACAGCTGATTGTGAGGCTGTGTTGTCTTGACCATGGCATCCCTATGACTGTCTCATGCCTTTGCAGGTTGGCTACCTGCAAGGTAGCCACCTCCTTATAGCTGCCAATATCTATAGGAACTTGTACAGTGTGGGTGATTGGCCCCATGGTACTTGTCTTTCTGTCTGCAAGGTGTATATCTCTTGGTTTCTTTGTCTCAAAAGTGGTGAGACTGTATTTGTCACATATTCCATTACAGATAAAACTTTCTGTTGCCACTGACTCTATCATTGTGTGTATTGTAACTGGTTTGTTTTCGCTGTATAGTAGTGCCTTAATGATGACATGATCTTCTTTATGTTCCAGTAGTGCCATCTCCAACATCATATAGTAATTTGCCATGATGATGGGTTTGGGTCATAGTTTGTCCCACTACCCATCCAATTCAGGGGACCATTGTCTTTTTTCTCCTTATTACTTCTAGTGTCAAGATACATCTCTAGTATTTTGATCAGGCCTGGTGTCTGTTGTCTTGTCCCCAATGGTTCTGTTCTTCCTGTCTCAGTCCTATTCTGGCCATCCTGGGGTAGTCTGTAGTTGTGTAAGGCATGGCCACTCCATCCACATCCTAGCTCTATTCTGCCCTTTATCCTTCTTTTGTGTCCTTCTCATGACTGGTTGAGGTTCAGCCTTTATTTTGTCGTGTCTCAGTCCCTAGTATCCTCTCCTTGTGCCATTGTTAGGGGTCCGGGCCTAAATGTTCCATCTTAGTTTTGGGGGGTCGTTTTGTGTCGGTCAATTGTTGTTCTCCTTGTCTGGATGTGCCTGATCATTGCTAATTGTCGGTCTCTTTCTCTTGCCCTTACTGTGAAGTCAGCTGTGGTTGTGAATTTGGTTTCCCTGCGCCCCATGCATTCTGGAGCTGTGGTGTCGATGCTTGAAGCAAATATTGCTAGAGCATCTCATTGTTGTATTCAGCCTTTATGGCGAGGTAGTGGGTTTTATTCCCGAAATCTGTCATCTTCTTACTTCCCTGTTACCTGGTTTCCAGCTTATTCTGGGCTATCAACCTGCTGTCAATGTCCCCAAACCGCTCTGGGAGGACCCTTTGAAAACTTTCCCAAGTTTCCCATTCCTGTTCTTTTGATCACTAGGTGTAGGGTGTTCTCTATTGTCCAGCTGTCTTGTATAATAGTGACTAGGCGTATGCTACCCTGGTAGTATCCCAGTCATTCCTGCAGTCCTTGACTTTAAAGTACTACTTGAGCTGTGAGAGGAACTCTCATAACCTTGTTCTTTCACCTTTCATAAAGTCTGGTTTTTTGCCTTTCAGTCTAGTCCCCCCAACAGGCCTGCCAGTCTGCACTGCTGCTACGAGGGCCTTTAATTCTGTGGGCATCACTCCCACTGATTGGATATGACTATCGCTCCTGTTGCTGCTCATGACATCCTGGTTTCAGTTTCCGCATCCAACAACCAAGTTTCTTCCCGCTGTTGTTCTTCTGGTGTAACTGGACCTGGGGGCCTGTCCATTTCTTGTGAGCTTGCTACTCTTTCTAGCTCTTGTTCTAACCCCCAGAGCTGCAGGTGATTGGTAATCTCATTATCATCATCATATGTTTTGTTGTTATTATAGAGTTGCCATTGCTGTCCCGTGCTCTTGTTATATTGTTGGGTGTGTTCTCTTACGATGCTATCAAATGTAACAACTCTGACCAGTTATCACATTTCTTATATGAGCAACAACATCTTAGTCTTAAACATTTGAGCCTAGACTCATTCTCCCAAGTCGCATAGCCAAGCATACAAGGATCCTATAGGATGACTTCGTCATTAGAGTGTATATGCACAATGTAGCCACTTAGCTGCAGAGTAGAATAGTAAACTCATAGACAAAAAGATACAAAGATGATAGTGTGCAGAGCTCATCCTCCTGGGCCCTAGTGAGCCTGTTTATATTCACTCTTCATGCCAATCTTAGCCTTGTGACTTATACCCATAAGACACTTACTCTGGTCATATGCACTAAGTGCATCACATGCATGAGACCCATAACTGGCTATCTTAGTCAAGTGCAGAAGTTATTACATCGTACAACTGCCAACTATGAGTCATTCAAGGGGATCAACCAATTACGAGCAACCAACAACTCACAATTGTGAGTTGTATGAGACCCCATAACTCCAACTGTGAGTTATAGTACGAAATCCTAACCAATCTGCCTTGCCAGTAAGCCTTACCACTTAGCCTTACTCAGTCCTTCCCACAGTCTGTTCTGAGTCATCCATGACTTAAGAGACCTTCCACCCCCATTACTGTTGGTGACAGTTATACTAACTCAGGTGTGCCATTATACAGGATAAGGAAATTATATATTTTAATACTGCTTCTACAATTTCATTTTTAACATAATTAGAATATCTTCAAACAACACCTTTGTCAATCCTTTTATATATATATCTACCAGGTTATCCTTTATGTCAATCTGTGCCATAACTATCCCTCCATGTTTTCTCAGTTTTTTTGTACGGTAATCTTAAAAATCAATATGTTTTGTTTAGTCCAAGACTCCTGAATTCTAGGTGAGCTTAAAGGCTGTAGTATTATTACAGTATATAATCAATATTGTTGATATACCTCTTTGTTATAATATATAATTGACTTATAATACTTGTTTAGAAATGGATATGAGTATTATATGGTCTGCTTTGGTTACTAACAGACTGGTTGTTTATTGTTTATTTAAATACTATGTCACTATATGTTTTGACATCTGAGCGATCAATTCTGCGAGATTTGCTAGATTGGTATAGTTCAATACATAGGAGTTGTCATTGTAGATGTTTAGTTGTATCTTATTATTACCGTACCTATAACAGAACCCTAGAGTTATCATTTGTAATGACCGAGCACATATGAGCTATGGCAGCCGGAACCTATACCTATAGAGGCAGCCAGGTGGGGAACTAGTAGGAACTGGCAGGCAAGTAAGTACGTGATCTACGGAGACCTGATAGCCAGGGCTCCAAGATGAACAGAATTAGCTGGCAAGGTACTTAGGTACCTGGCTACACCTGGGAGTGGTGTCAGTGTACTTAGGGACCTCGGAAGGGGCAGTTACTCAGCTAGGCCGGGTAACTGGAGAAAGGTCGGAAGTCTCAATCACCAGAGATGGAATAGACCGGGTAACAGGGAAAAGTCATCTTGTCCACAGGACAAGGTTACCCCACCATCAGGATCAGGTTACCCTCCCAAGGGGGTCAGGTTACCCAGTCCAAAGTCTTGATTTACCCTACCTTTCAATACAAGGTCCCGCATAGAGTTCGGAAAAATGACCACAATGTTTGTCACGAGAAGCGAGGCATAATACTGGAAGTGGGGGTTCTGGGAAATGCTATTGGGTGAGCTATGCAGCTCCGAAGAAGCTGTAAATTGCACACATTATTCCCATCATACCCCTCTGGCCCCGCCTTGTGGCATGGAGGTCATGGGCAAACGGTTGTGTAGTTGTGTGCAGCCTAGCACCCAGAAATCTTTGCCAGCCTGCTTGCAACACCGTATACATCGCTGCTGTCCGGCGGACTATAGGCTGTTCGCCAGACATACAAGGGGGCCTAGACTGGAATGTGGAGTACCTCCTCCAAGTTGTTACGAGTAAAACAGACCAAAACTGGTGGAGTTAACTGGTGTTAACCGTGGGGGTCCCGAAGGTAGTCCTGGGTGGTGCCGGGGCGACTGGGAGGGTTTTACACCTACGAAGCCTGAAAGTGTCCACAACGCCATAGGCTCTGTAAGGGAAGTGTAGAAACAGTAAAAGTATGATTCCTACCATGGGAAAGGTAGATCCGAGGTAGTAGTCATGGGTAGCGCCCATTGGACTACTTGTGGACCACTGTATTCTGCGGAAGACACCGGAAGCCTGGGAATCGCAAATAGTAGACAGATAAACTGCTCACGGTAGCTTCTGGGGTCATGTAGAGATCAATGCATATGGGAAGTGTGTCATAGATAGTCCAGTTCATCAAGTGTCTTGACTGTTAGACACTGGCAGGACACTGATGCGAAGAGGTTTCCACACAGGTGTGTAAAATAGAAATTCGCCACAGGAATAATAACTGCATAAGGTGAATGCCGACTAGAGTGTGTCGACACATCCATGCCTGAAGGGTGTGCCAGGAGACGTGTCGGACCGCCCTTAGTGTAGAAGGGTGTGCTCGAATAGTTGTAGTAAACTGATTGGGGAGTTTTAGGCATAAGATAAAACCACTTGAACGTCTATGTGAGAACTCTCCTACTCCAATAAGCAATCCTCTGGGGACCTTAATTGAGTGAAGTGTCAGGCTTAACGATATTCAGTTTCACCGTTTACTTTACTCTTACATCTCTGTGAACCTTCGGCAATAAGTTTGTAGGTGTTTAGTGTGGTCGCAACCTTGGGATCCACCTTCCTAGGGGTGCCCGTATTACAGTATATTGTTAAGACACCTCCTTGCTTAACACCTGTCCAGATTAATTGTTTTTCACCTTCGGTACTAACCTTGCATCAATACTGGTAACCTTGCCTGGAACCAGTAGCCCATGGTGGAAAGTGCAATAGCTAGCAATGTAATTCCAACCAGAATAGAAGCCAACTGGGACTCCGGCCTTGATCTTGACAGACAAACAACCAACACATTTTGGGCGTTGGTTTTTCCGGTTGTTCGCACTATTCAACATGACGATCACTAGTTGCTTTTAGAGGCCACCCCGATTCAGTTACCTATTGAATCCCTGGATCTTATGATTATGGACCCTCATGCTGTGGCGCTCTCATTTTTCCAAGATTTTACTCTTGTCCACAACTTGGCCCCTCCCGCGCCAGGGGGCGTCCTATTTAACCAGTTCCTCTGCGAGTTTCCTGAACCTTATACTGTCACAGTGGTAGTTCGGTCAACCGATGAACCGAAGCTGGAACTGAAGAATTGGAAAAACTAGCAGCAGCAGGTGTTCCGAAAACAGATCACTACCACAGTGGTGTAATAGATAAAAGTGCCGCAGGAGGCATAACTGCGGATGCTAAAGGATCAGCAGGGGTTAAAAACTAGGATGGCAGCATTGGAAAAGGCCTTTGAAGCAGAGTATAGTTGTAACAACCCAGTATACAGGAGCTATGGCAGTCAGAACCTACACACATACAGGTGGCCTGGAGGTGAACTGGTAGGAACCGGCAGGCAAGTAGGTACTTGACCTACAGAGACCTGATGGCCTGGGCTCTGCAATGAAGAGGATTAGCTGTCCAGGTACATGGGTATGTAGGTACACCCGGGAGCAGTGTCAGTGGACTTAGGGACCTCTGAAGGGGCAGTTAAAGAGCTAGGCAGGTTAATTGGAGAAAGGTCGAAAGTGTCTATCTCCGGCAACGGGATAGACAGGGTAACAGGAAAAAGTCATCTTGTCCACCGGACAAGGTTCCCCTACCTGCAGGCCCAGGTTACCCTGCAATGGGGCTTGGGTTGCCCTGCACGAGGTCCTGTGTTACCCTACCTTTCAATGCGAAGTCCCCTGAGGCATGTGGGAAAAATCACCAGAATGTGTGTCAAGGGAAGTGATACATAATACTGGAATATGGGGTTCCGGGAGATGCTGTTGGGCGAGCTACGCAGCTGCGAAGAAGCTGTAAATTGGAGACCTCATTCCTATCATACCCCTCCGGCCCCGCCTTGAGGCCCAGATGTCATGGGCAAATGGTTGCGTGGTTGTGTGCAGTCTAGCAAAGTGAAATCATTGGAGACCTGCTTGTAACACCATATACGTCGATGCTGTCCTGTCGACTGTAAGCTGTTCGCAGGATATATAAAGCAGCATAGGGTGGTAGGTGGAGTACCTCCCCCCGGTTGTTCAGAGTAAAATAGACCAAAGCTGACGGAGTTAACTGGTGTTAACCGTGGAGGTCCTGAAGGTAGTCCCTGCTGGTGCTGGGGCGACGGGGAGAGTTTTACATCTACCATGCCCAAAGGTGTCCCAAACGCCATAGGCTCTGAAAGGGAAGTGCGGAGAAACTAAAACCATGATTCCAACCACAGGTAAGGTAGATCTGGGGTACTGGTCATGGGTAGCGCCCAATAGATACATCCTCAACTACCGTATCCTGTGGAAGACACCGGACCGAGAACTGTAAATGGTAGATAGATAAACTGCTCATGGTAGCTTCTGGGGTCAAGGAGAGATCAGTGCATATGGGAAAGATGCCACAGCTAGTCCAGTTCGTCAGGTGTCTTGACTGTTAGCCACTGGCAAGACGCCGATACGAAGGAGTTTTCACGGGCATGGGCAAAATTGAAATACACTGCTGAAACGATAACTGCATAAGGTGAATACCGACCTGAGTATGTCGACACATGCATGCCCGGATGGTGTGCTCGAATAGTTGGAGTAAATTGATCGCGGAGTAACTGGCACAAGATAAAACTACCTGAATGTCTATACGAGAATAGTCCTACTCCAACAATCAATACTCTAGAGACCTTAATTGAGTGGAGTGTCAGGCTTACCGATATTAAGTTTTACTGCTACTTTACTCTTACATCGGTACAAACCTTTGGTGATAACTTTGAAGTTGTTCGGTGTGGTCGCAACCTTGAGATCCATCTTCCTAGAGGTACTCCCATTACAGTATATCACTAAGCGACCTCCTCGCTTAACTCCTGTGCTGGTAAAATTGGTTTCCAACCTTCGGCACCGATCTTGCGTGGATACAGGTAACATCGTCTAGAACAAGTAGCCTAGGGTGGAAAGCCCAATGGCTACTACCGAACTTTGAACCCTACGGGAATCCAGCCCGGGTTTGCACCTTGACCTTGACGGAAACACCGCCAACCCGTTTTGTGCGCCGGTTTATGCCCATGTTCGTGACCCTCGCCCTGCAGCGCTTTCATTCTTCCAAGATTCCGCCCCTGTACCGAATATCAGCCCTCCACCGCTGGTAGATGTCCCACTCAGCCATTTCTCGCACCAGTTTGTTGAACATCACATCGTCCGCGAGGTATTGAAGTCATGCGAGGAAGCCAAACGACAGATGAGAAACCGAAACAACCAGCAACAGTGGGTGTTCCACAAACAGATTACTATGGCAGTGGTGGAATGGATGAAGGTGGAGCAGGAGGCTTACCTCCACATGCTGAATAACCGCAAGGCATTGAACGAGCATATAGCTGGGTTGGAAATGGCTTTTGCAGGAGGGTATCGTATTGATGCGGAGAATGACGTGTCGACGATAGAGGCTGTGGTGCCACGTCTACTTGTCCATACAAAGCCCAACAATGTCGGGAGGGAATTGGCTATGAGAGCCAGAGATGAATGGTGGAGGGCATACCCAAGCCCGGCAGATATACGAAGGTTGGAAAGCCTCCAGGGTGAAGGCTACAGTGATACCTCGTCCTTCACAAGAGCATCAACAGGCTCTCTGTCTATCCCCTCCTCAATCGCCCTCAGTCATTCGCAGAGTCCGGCAATTGGACCAACTGATGGACGTCATGTCAAGAAATGGACGTCGAAGCCAAATGACATCATGGCACGAGATATGCCTGACGGTACTCCTTGTCCGACCCCTGCCCCCATCATTTCCCCTACAACACCTTCAGCTGCAACTCCGATACCTTCCATCCCCACCCCAAGCCCCACACCTTTACCAGCTTCGTTGCCCACCCCTGACACCTTTTTCACCATGGCCTTCCCACCAGGAGTATTGGCTACCCCAGGGTTCCAGCCACTGTGTGTCGCGCCACCTGGACCTTTTGAACAGGTAAGGCACCAGGAAGAGCGAGCACCCATGGCTCCATCACAGGGGACTCCAATCCCTGGACATGGGACACCTGCTCGTTTTGTTCTTTGGGCACCCATGATTCCCTCTGCCCCCATGAAACCCACTCTTCCCTCTGTGCTCCCCACGATCACAAGCGGCGAGTGAGACAGCCAAGATGAGTTCTGTCCGTCAGGCTGAAAATCGGAAGAAACCCGCATGGAGTGGATTTATTACCACTCATTTGGGTGCAGGAAGGGATTCCGGACCCTAGTGAAGGCCAGAAGAAGGCGGAAGGAAGGAGATGGATGACCAACATGTGGGTATTGTCGGTCATGGAGGCACACTGGCCCCCCAATGCAAACCCTGAGCTATCCAGAGCTTCAGGAATTCCAGCGGATAACTCAGGTGGCACCAAACCCAACTCCTGAGAGTGGGCGATGCCCCATTCCACCACTGGCATCAGTACGATCAGGGGCTAACGCCCCAGAGGATAGGAATCAGGATGGACAGAAGGAACGGTTTGATGGGTACAACAGACCACGGGAAAATCCAGGTGGAAACAACGGGGGTAGTGGAGATGGAAATGTGCAACCTGGTAGGGGTACAGCAGGTGCGGGAGGGGATCCAGGGCACTCGGACCATGACAGGTCGGATAATGATGACGCCCATTCTCTCCATGATTTAACCACCTTCCGCAGTGCTCGCAAGGATGACTGGAGCGACGAGAAGAGCCGAGGGTGAGACTGCTGTACTAAGAAGATACAATGGGAATTAAAGAGCAGATCAATCTCACAGCCATCCTCCAGACAGCAGCAGAAGAAGCCAGGAAGCCGGAGTGGCATACCCGCATTTAAGGGAAAGGTTGCTGCACTTGCCAGCTTCCTGACGCTGGTGCAGATTAAGTGCGAGTATTTTGCTGGGTGCAGGTTGACCAATATGGACAGGGCAAACCTTGTGATCCCCCTTTTAGAAGACACCGCCCGAACATTGTATTTTAGGCTACACTCCCAAATCAATAAGGAGGCAGCAAAGTGTACTAGAGGTCCTGTTAACAACAGTAACACGTCGAGAACAGCGAAAGGATTCTGGGAACGGATCAAACGAAGTTTCGGCAGTAAGCAGGCGGAACAAGACTGATCCCATCTCGCGTGGGAAGACCTGGTAGTCAAGCCACATCACATCGCTGGATACCTGGACAAGATAATCGACTATATGTATAAGCTTAGCTATACAGACCCTGTGCAGGTACGAGATAAGGTACGGTCGGGCATTACTCAAGAAGTGAGGAACGCGTGGGCACTGAAGGAGCCCCATCCCACCGACTTGAATGACTACCTTGATCTTCTTCGGAAGGTTGGACACACGCTGGAAGACATCATGCAGTTTAGTAACCGTGTTATCCACCCTGTCCAATGGTTGCAGCCAACAGAGAAGAAGGACGATAGGTCTTCGACTCCAGGAAGGTTTAAGATGAAGGAAAAAGGTTTGGGCAGACAGAAACAGAGGCCTGCCAAACCTACTAGTTTCAATGCAGGGTGACAGGCAAAGCCGGGGACTTTGGAGTATGCAATAGTGCATAAGGATATCCCATCGACTTTGACCAAATGTCAGAGCATGCACAACCAGTGCACCAAGTGTGGACAAATGGGTCACTTCTGGAGAAAGTGTACAGCGGCGTCCCCAGTCCTTAGTTCGTCCAAACAGGCTTGTGGGTTGAAATGGACAACCCCGGTAAGCGAGCCCTCAGGTACGTACAAGGGGCTAAATCGTATTGAAGCTAGTGTTCATTATGGGGCAGGGCGGGGCAGGTTTTCCGTTTTGTGCCCCGCCCTCGACATGGCCTGGGGTCAATTTTATCTCTCCCCCCCTGCCCTGCCTTCCACAGGGCCTCACATGGGCCGTGGAGTGGGGTGGGGACCTTTTTTTCCCTGCTTATTATCTAGGCAGTGCCCCGTTCTGAAATTCCCCTAGTCCCAACCACATGGGGCCCTGCTTTTCTTAACAACTGATCACTAGTAACTAGCCAAAAAATGTCTATCGCCGTATCCGACGTATCATGACCACTATTATATATAATTGAGCATATGCCCCTCAGCATATGATCCTTAGAGCGCATGACTTTTGGCCTATGATTTTCCGTGTCTTGTTTTGGGTGTACAGCTCTGGGTGCATACTTTTGACCTCATAGTTTTGTGCATATTATTTTGAGTGTATGGTTTTAGGTGTATAGTTTGTGCATACAGTTTGGGCATATGGTTTTAGGCATATGAGTGAATGTCTACCTCACTAACTTGGATAGATCTAGTTTTATTTATAATACCCTTCATATATACATAGGACAGAATAAGAAACAACTGTCTACACGTTCAAGTTTCCACGTGATTATTGCCACTATTCCGGCATTTTGCTGAATTCCAGCAATGGTTTCCTGGTCCTGTCCACGTATGCACCATGTACCACCTGATGTGTCAAGTGGACTACACTATAGCGATGGCCCACAAAAGATCCTATATAATGCTTCAGCGCATACGAGCGTATGAAAATAATGGAACCCAGATGGTACATGTTGGTCACACATGTGGTTGAAGAGATGACATAACAGTCTATAGTACTAGGAGGACAATCAATCTTAACTCCAAGCTCGGGGAAGCAGGCATCAACTCCTTTAAAATCTCTCAATACAACAATAGCACACTATCCATGACATACCTCTTACACATCCTTGTGGTTATTGGTATTCGCATTGATAACCACCGAACATGAAGTCCATATGCCAAATGCTTCATTAATATTGTCTGCTCTTCCTTCGTAAATGGTCCCATAGAAAGCCTTGTGTTTGGAATACTCTTCAGGCAGAAAAGCATGAAATAAAGCCTCTACAGGTTGAGTCAATGGTAGAACCTTTTGGGCAAATACCCTTACTGCTTCAATGGCCGGTTTCAACTGGTATGATAGCAATAGTCCTGGCCCAAGTTTGATATTCTTCGTTTGCTTTTCCATTCTTGGCGCAAATGAGCGGTGCCCAATAATACAGCCCTTCATTCTTAAAGTGCCGTCAGGATTAAGCATGTTGCTCACATTCCCTTCTGCAGAGCCGAAGATTGTAGCATCCTTCATATAGTCATTGGCGGCATCAGTATCTCGAACATCAGGTATTGCATCCACTCTATAGTGCTCTCATATACCCATTGTACCCTGCTGGGTATGATCTGTTGCTAAATTCCTGGAAGCAACACATTGGTGGACCGCTGGTTCAATTTGAGGTAATAGCCAGCTGACCTTTTTGTTCCCGGCTTTTATTACACATGGGATGTCATGCCTAATCATAATTCAACCACTGTATAAGCCTATTTACAGCCACAAGTATAATTACTTACCTGTCCCTTATAATCACAACATTGCCCATGACGCATTGCAATTTTGGCTCATTTTCCTGCTCAAAGTTTTATGCTAGGTTGGAGTCCGGCTGACGTTTAGGGCTTGAAAGAATTGCGTCCAGGACAACGAAACTAGCACATCAATGATATGTTATATCATGCCTGGGCTTGACCAACATCTGGTGAATATTCTGTTTCATGCTATATAACATCTTGCCGGGAAGCCACAGGACAGGTAGTTGGGGATCGAATACAATTGATAAACGGATCGCTATATGCTTTCAATGTATAGAACTTTATTAAATGCTTGTAGATAATCTCTTACATTTAGCCATGCCGGAGTTTGGAATTTGCTTGCCCTCGTCGACATTAAGAGTCTCCTGAACCTGCTTATTATTTCATCGGTGTTCCCACTTGCATTTCTACCGCACAACCTCCTTTTGCTTCTCTTTTGATAACCTGCCCATAGTCTTTGTCTTGAACAACCCAAACTTGCTCTAAGCAAGCTTCCTTCCCGCTCTAAGCAGGATAGAATAAAGGGTGTTTGATATAGAACAATGGCTATAGTATATCTAGGGGGTAGCGTAGCATGCCTGTGCGTCACGTCCTGATGCTCATGTGCTGTTCACTGTGATGTAGGTGAGTACTCGTAGTTCTGTTTGTAGGGAACAGGAGAGTAGTAGAATAGAGGAACAGGGGAATAGGGGAATAGGGGAATAGGGGAATAGGGGGAATAGGGGAATAGAAACCATTGCGCAAGGGTAGTTGCGCAAACAGGTCACATGTTGAAACCGTAGAAACTAACCTGGGTAGGTTTGTATTACCTACACCATTTCTGGAGTCTGGTTTGCCAACAGCGATTTCATTCTAATAGCGTTTACAATTTTTCGGCACATGATTTCCTAGGCGTATGATTTTGTGCATATGGACTATACATATAATTCTAGGCGTATTTTTACAAGTATGACCCCTATGGCACACCTAAACGTAATTTTGGGCATATGATTATTAGCGTATAATTTCGTGCTTATTACTCTACACATGATTCCACATATATGATTCTATACCCATAGCACTCCCGACCATATAAATCGTGATCATGATTTTATATCATTCACTTGATGTTTACTGGTCTATTAATACACACATATCTCTAATTGTGCACATTGCTGTTGGTAGATATAGCTCAGGGGCAATAACACTGTAGATGAAGCCTAATTAATTACCCTTTATCGAATTCTGCGAATGCAGGAACATTTCCCCGCAAATTTTAACCCAGTCTAATCTGGACCTTTTCTTTGCTTTACCACCTGTTCCAGCGCGCTTCCTTGTTGGAACTCCAATCCTAGTACCACCCCCCTGCCCTCTTCTCCGGGCCATCCGTAGCACCATAGGAGATGACTCAGAAGCTTCTAGACGAATATCCTCCTCAGAGCAAACTTCCTGCTGGCCCGTTGGATCTATGCTGGCAGCATTTGTGTTATCGACTTTGTCGTTTTCAAGATCACTAACTCCTCCTGCAGTCTCAGGCTCTTCCTCCTGGGATTCTCCTTCAGTGTCAGACCCAACATACATGTTCACCGCGCTGTTGCAAAGTCCATGGTCATCTCCTGATTGTTGCGAGCCTGCCAATTGCTCGCTGCCATCGTGATCTTGATCTGGTAGAGGGCGCCCATATTGAGATTGAACCAAGCCACGATCAAGCAAGATGGGCCTTGGCTGTTTTCCAAATGCCTGTCTTCCATCCTGAGTGACAAAAGACCATGCTGTGTCTTTTTTTAGTGACTCGTCATCGTCAGAGATACAGTTGTAACCCTCCTCATCACTCTGGTCCTGCCTATCTACCCAACCACGGTAATCCTCAATTGCTGCCATTTCTTTCAACCTTGCTGCCTCCAGTTCGCTGTCATAATTTGCTAGCTCTCGTCTTAAAGCTTCATGCTTATATGATTTCACAAGTATTGAGGCTCAGATTGTACTACTTTTCAATTGGGATCATCGATACGGAACCACATCTCTTGCCATGCTAAATATCCATTCAACACCAACAATGCCTCCTTGGACTGCAAGAATATCCTTCGCCATCCGGGCCAAATTGGGGAACCTCCCAGCATCAACCTTCTACCACTTCAGTATGTTTGCCTCATGAAAGATACCTGTTGGATCTGTGTCAGGCATGGAATCCAAGGCTCCGGTGGCTGGCTCTGGAGGTTCGACCTTCGACTCCGATTCGATATAGGTGAGTGCCTCATTGACTACAATAGTTCTCGATCTTGATCCATGCAGATACTTTGATCGACTATTTAGACCACTCCGCGGAATTGGTATATCAGGACACTGGGCATTCATTGGTGCGTAGAGACGATCATAATATACAATAAACTCCCTTTTATATGACTTCTCATAATCTGTCTCACCAGCAGCATCACCTAAATCCCATTTACGAAACAGGTTTAGTTTGGAATACGGGTTGAGACAAGCTCCAATGTGCAACAGAAGGCCTCTTGGGTTTTCAGTTTTACCATAATAAACCACTGCCTTTGGTTTTGCTCTTAGCAAACCTTCACGAATGTCAACCTTCTACTGCATCTGCTTGCATTCCAACTTTGGGATTTGCGATTCTGAATGATCAATAATGTCTGGATAGACCTGGAATACGTGGTAAATGGCAACTCCGCATGTTTTTGACAATCACAGGGTCCAAAACCCGATGGGCTGAAGTACTTCCAAGATGTGCTCAACCTGCTTCCATCAATCGGGGGTGGACCACAGTGGCAGCAAATGCGGATAAGTTTGTAACCAATCCTTCCTGAATTCAAGCAAGCGCACAGATCTCACCAACATATTTAGAGTCGAGTTCCATGGTGTTTTGACATCGTAAATGAGTATAGTTGGGATCTCCACCCCATCATTCTGTATCTCAATAAAGTACTGCTGGCGCTGGGATGAAGCTCCGATAGCAACACTCATTGTCCGATGCTAATGTACATACAATCTGATTAGCATTCTCTATTCCATGACTCGGGTATAGTATTTAGGCACATTTCAGATAAATAAGATATCGTCTTTCTCTGCAGCACTAGGATTTATCGTATGATTCATATCCTTTCTTTGGGACCCGCGGGTTTTTAATTTAGGTGCATGAATCTGTATGTATGTGTGCGTATGCACTGATATGTGTAACTCACAGTTTGTGAAACTGTTACAAGTGTATGGGGTCTTGGATATTACCTTTTCTATTGTCTTGTGAAAGCCATTATCCAACCTCACAACCTTATCGATATAATCTGCCTTAAAGCCAGAGGGCATATAACCATCTCTTGATTTCACCTTGATAGAACTCATAAATGCAGCAAGAATAAGCTGAACAACATAGGCCATACACGGAATATGCTTTTCTACTGGGGACCATTCAATTGATAGTGAACTTAAGGTGTTGTTTAAGTCTTCCATAAGGGTTTTGTTGTTACTAGCACTATAGGTGGTGAAACCAAGAATTCTATCCTGAATCCCGTATTCAGCGAGGACTTTATTAATGATCCCTGCCATATTGGCACCCATGTGAGAACATTTTATTTCCTCAAACCCAATTAGCACATCCTTCATCTGCCAGTTATCTGAGGCCCAATAGGGCACAAGTGCCAGAAAGGGGTGTTTATTTGGTGAAGTCCATGCATCCACTGCGAGGGAGGTCCTTCCATCAACTGGCAAACAGGTTCAAATCACGTCCACCGCAGAGTTACTAAGCTGTGTTAAATGTCTTGTCAGCGTAGTCGGGCTCGGGATTTCAATGCCTAGACGAATTTATTGGAAGGCGCGGCGGAAGACAAGGTTGTTTGAGCAATTAAACGCAAAATTTGTTGCAAGGAGGGCCTTTAGGCAGGATTCTTCAAAAAGGTGCTGTTTGAACTCCATTGGTATTACTGGATCAATTATCCTGTGCCGATGTGCAGTTTTTGTTCCTTTTTGCAATAGCATGAGGCCATCTGTGCCAGGTGAACTTCCGGTATCAAATCCGGTAAACTTTCTAGACCTCTGGCATGCTGAGGATTTGTTGCAATTGTACATTGAGCTGGTGCCTGTGCCGCTTCGATGCACGAGAACCATCCTGTCAATGATGCACATCACCTGCGGTGTACCAACGACACGGCCCAAGCGGTCGGCACATTGGTGAAAGTATTTCCACCCGTCTGTGCCTCCAAGATCAGAGTTCCATCCGACCTTCTTCTTGCCAGCATATTTTGCGGTATATGCTGCAAATTCTGGTATCTCTTTTTACCACTCCATCCAGCTCTCATAATATTCTTCTGTATAGAGATAAAAGCTTCCAAATATCGCAAATGGATTTGTATCACTCGTTCATGAAGCCGGAGCTGGGAAGTGGACCATGTTCGGAGCTTGATCTTGGTTTCCAGGTGGCAGTGAAACGGAATCTGGGTGCAAAGGTCTTGTGGAACTTGAAAAAGGCGCTCGAGAGGTGCTAGCCGGAGGTCTTGGGGTTGGTGTTAGTGGGCTATCGCTCGTGTATGGACTGTATTCGACAGATTGTAGAGATAGAGGCGGAGACTGGTCCCTCGTTCAGCTTTCGTGTACACGTAGAAAGGAAGTACGGTTTCTTACACTGCTACCGTAGTGGGCCCCTTGACTGCCATGGTGGGAGAGTAGGCTACTAGCTGTAGAGAATTCAGGTTGTGAAGGCATGTTGAGTATGAGGGTCGCAATATTGCTGAATGATTGGTGGCTTTTGATAGTTGGTCTAATAGAAGTCTTTCAGTTGTAATGTCTTCTACAAAAAATATGTTTAGATTCAGGCAATGAGCTGTTATAAGATGCTGACCGAGCTACTATCTAAGAACTGCACCTGCCTGTATTCTGTGATTCTATTTCTTTCCCTGCATATGCATCTTTCTGTATTGATTGTTTATGGGATTTGGTACATATGACATGTGCATATGACTTTTGTGCGTATGGTTTTTGAGAGTATAATTTGTGCGTATGAGTTGTGTGTATGATCGCAGTTGAATTCATTTGTAAATATTATGGTATAGAGCTCAGCAGGAACTACACGAATTGAGTTGGATATCGGTGGATAAACTGTGAATCAGCTTTAAGGTTATCCTAGTCTCAATGCGGAGCAGGGGTCAAAACGCACTCTTAAGGGGCATATAATTCAACATAACCATATTAGAGCATTTATCCGAATTCACTAATCCTATGTGAGCAGTCCCATACAACGCCTTCACCCTTACACAGTAAACTAATTTTGCGATCAGATCTGCCCGCCAGAATTCTCTTGGGCTCTGGTAATGATTCGTAGCAATTCCAACGGCAAGGAGTTGATGCTGAAATATAGTATTGTGTCGGTCTTGTTTTCCGAGTGATCAAGTGTGTTTCATAGTTGTAGCTTTTGTATATAAATACCGGGTTATCCAGTGAGATTTCCCATTACTTAGCCGCCATTCTCTATGAACTTACAAGACTGCTATGCTGAACCTATTTTTATCTACTCTTTTCTCTGGATCTGCAGAGACAATGACTACTGCACCAATAGAGCCAGTTCCAATTCTGGAGTTTCAGACCTCGATGTTAGGTCCAAAGGAACCAATGGACCTTTACTGCGTGTCCTTTGACAGGAAGACTTTCAACTTCCTTTTCTGTACGCCATTACTGCATTCCGTCCAAGACTCATACCCATATTACTAGCGCTGAAAAGCTGATGGTGAGATATAGACAAACCTGGGGCTAATAGCCCGTCACCAAGGCTTGCATGACGATACCGCTTAATGCTGTGCGGATTCGAGTGGGCAAATGGATGCAAGGCAGTCAAATTGGTCAGAGGAGGGCAGATAACAGGAATGTTGGAACTTAGAACACCAGAATCCCGGGTCATCATACATGCACTTGATTTGGGTTATGAGATTGAGGGCTGAGTCTCAAGTTTGGAAATATTTTGGTAGTGTCATTCCAACCACTGTGTAGTAAAGGGAAAAATGACCTGGCCCTTGGTTCCAGAATCAGGTTCAGAATAATATCTTCGTTTTTGCTTTTGTAAATTTACCCAAATGATGTTTTTTGTACTCCCATGAACTTGACATAGATTAGTCCAATCCATAAGTGGCTGGCCTTAACAGGAGCTTTCAGCATGCTAGATCACTAATTATTTAGTCATTATCCCATTCAAGAGTTCATCTGCTGCTCTCAAGTATCTTCCTACCAGTGACTACCAACCATTCTATAGTATTTCTTTATTCCAAACTTCTTTCCCCACTACAACAGCACCACGATTCTACGTCCCTCAGTATTCAATCTCGCCCGTTCAAATCATGGAGGGTATTGACAACCACACTCTTACCGGAACTGACCTACTAGGGTACACCGAACCCGATACCATTCCACTTCCATGGTTATGTGCAATGGTTGGTGTTGGGACTGACCATAACTTTATTGAGACGAAGGACCTCCCCCAGAGCTCTCTGGGCAACTACAGCGACCTTGGACCAACCCTGTTTTCATATTCTTATTTCTACTCAGTTGCCTGGGGTTATAAACTGATACGATTCTCTTGTAAGTCAACTATCCAACGATGCTCACACCTTGCACCTTGTTCTTGATACCATGCGGCAGGTGTGGCGGATTTTGTGAAGGCCGGAATGCATACTCCAGTATTGGGTAGGTTGTATTGGTCAGGAACCAAAATCCAGGAGGACAAGTCTGAAAGTGTAGAGCTACAGAGAAAGGGGATAGTATTGGGTTTCTTGAATTGTGATGATGCAGAGTACGCCGGGATTCTTGTTGCTCTAAAAGTAGGAATCCACATTCATGCCACTGTCCATTCAATGGAAATGATGTGGAGTGGAAGTATGAGTCGTAGGGTTATTGTGGGTGTTGTTCATTGTGCAATTGTAGATTCTGATTTTGATTCAGAGATAGAATTCTATCTGGCGGACTGCCTAGACCAGCTTGTCTACAGAAATAGGCAACCTCATCTTGCTTGTTTGGATTCTATAATTACACTAGTAATAAAGAAATATTAGATCTCAATAGCACCTTGGTGCTTATGAATTTAGTATGAATTGGGTCGTATCGTTTTAGGCATGGGGTTTGGGGGATATATCATGGTGCATATGCCATTGTGTGTATGTCTTTAGGCATATGACTTTAGGCGTACGTCTTTAGGCGTATGGCTTAGAGTGTATGAATATGGGGGTGTGGTTTGGGGCATATGGATTTTGGCCTATGTAGTTGGCCATGGTGGATATAATGGCATGTTACTCGGTTCGTGTGAACCATAGCACCTGCGGATAAAATGCATTATATGACAAAAGCAGCTTCACGCAATGCGCCTATTATTGTCTATAAAAAATAAGTTTAAACAGGCTGAGGGTGTATGGGGCGAAAGTACGGGACATAGGGGGGGCCCTGTTGAGTGAGGCAGGGGGAATGGACTAAGAGGAAGGCAGGGGGAATGAGCAACCGGGAAGGCAGGGGACAAACAACGAGGAAAAAGCAGTACCAAATCGGAAATGAAAAGCATTATTCCTGAGGCTCTATTTTCACGTGCTTTGTGAATTGCATGTTGGCCATGTTGAGGAGCGCAAGTCAGTCCATCTCCCCGTCAATCTCATCCATCCCTTCAAGGTTAATTCCTGGCTCTGCAGCATCTTCCCTTGCGGCAGCCTCAAGATCAACAATGAGTGGAGTATTGCCAGCCAGGAACCGCCTCCTCTTGGTAACAATATGAGCGATGCTATCTTGCTGGTCATCTGGGCTTGAAAAGAGGTTTTGGGGGGTCATAGCCCACCCAAGCTGGCGCTCTCCAATCTCCTGCACACTGGCGGGGAACCGATTCTCATCTGAATCTCGCTTCTCTATCATGTCGATGTCCCCGTTCTCCGACTTAATAAACATCTGGGAAAGCGCTTCATCCTCTCCCTCCTCCTCCCTCTCCTCCTCCTCCTCCTCCTCTTCCTCCTCTGTATCCCCCTCCTCTTTCCCGTAGACCCTATTGGAGTCCTCCAAGCCATTCCAGTCCTCGCCAGCGGACCTATAGAGATCGACAAAGTCGACATCTCTCTCCTGTTCATCCTTTTCCCACTCCTCGTAGACCTCAGCGTTCGGCAGTAGCCACTCCATGGGCTTTGCCCAATCGATCAAAGGTCTGCCCCTTTCATCCGGCTACTCCTTGCGGACCGTTATGTCAAAATCCCCCTCCATATCGTGCTCAGTCAACCGGAAGTCAGAAGTACAGTCTGCCGCGGCGCCAGGCATTGAGGGATTGGGAAGAGCTAAAACAACCTTAAATGTTAGTATAGATGTCACTAATAGAACTTGGCAATTATTTAGACAGGGTTTAGGGAATCAAGATGACATACCAGACTGTACAAGACTCACCTCAGAGCTCTTTCTCCTAAGTCCAATCCTAAGCCTTTTCAGTTTCGGGCAGGTTCTTGTACTGTACTAATGCTTCCCAAGGTGTATGCTCGTGATAGAGGAATCGAACTGGATGTCCTGTTCCAGCAATATAGTAAGGGTGTCATGCTCCTGATTCCTTCCACCCTCCTTGCTTGAAACTGGTGAGTCCCCTCACGTAGGCCAACATGAGGGGGAGAGGGTTGGGGAGACACTGGCGTGGACAAAGCGGGGGGAATGGAAGGCGGGGGCATTGACGGGGTTGTACTGGTTCTAGGAAAGGTAGGAGACCCAGTTGTATAGCTTCACAGCTTCTTTGTTACCTGCCCAAGTAGATTTTTCATCCGAGCTGCAAGTCGTACCTTCGGCGAAGTGTTTGGGGAGGCCACGGGGAAGCTGGGGGAGGTAGAGACTTCGATTGGGATTGGCGGGTCAGCAAGTGGCAAACCGCGTTCATCGAACTGGTTGGGATAGTATTGCCACCAATCTGCCAGGATCGAGCGGCGTTCCTGCTCCAGGATTTCGTTTTCCTCACCCACCATCTCTCGGTCTACCTCAGCTTTGACATTATCGCTAAGGGCGAGGTATTCCGGAAAGCTTGGCGCAAACACGCGGTATTGCTTCAGACAGTTTCCTCTATTGGCGCAGGCACGTTCGCAGTCGGTCTCAAGCAGATTGAGATTTGCTTGGTGCTTATTCCGGCAGATAGTTTCTCGGTTCGACGAGTGACCCCAAGCTCCTGCTGGAAGCGCTCTCCACTTGTACGCAGACAGCATTGAGGTGTGTTCTATTCTCTTGTTGGCTTGTGCGTATGATTTATGCTTATGATTTCTGCATATGATTTGTGCATATGATTTGTGCGTACTTGTGTGTATTATTTTGGAAGCATAATTTAGGCGCAAAACAGCTTTAGGAAGTTGGGGAGTGGAGAAAGTGATAAAGTAGTGGGATGGAGTGGATGGGGGGTGGGTGTGGCAGAATTGGTACGCAGAGAGTGGGAGTAGAGACGGCGTGGTGGAAGGTACTTTTTAGGACCTTTTTTTGCTAATCCAGTGCAGTGCGAGTTCGGTGACGGCTAATTTGTATAGTGTTAGAGGGTTTTGGGGGGAAAGCCCCTGTTTATCTCATATTCTAAAGGGAAAAGAGAAGAGGTATGTTGTTGAAAACTTGAAAACCTGCAGAAATGGAAACGCATCCGAAGCCAACCCTGCCCCACCAACAAAACACCCCACCAAAAAAATTGTAAGTACAATTACCCTAAAGCCTCAGCTAAGTGCTTATACTATAGTATCATAGGTAGATAGAATAATGCTGAAGGAGACTGTGTGTTTGACCTAGGTTAAATCACGTTTTGAAATAACTGACATTGGTATGTACTGCCTACTAACATCATTTAGTAATTATGATTGTATGCTTCATACTCCAAGAGGAAAGATATAATATCTTTGTACACCTACAACCTTTCATACACAATTTTTAAGGCAATTCTATATGAAAAGCATAGTAGAATGTTTGTGGCAACAATTATTGAGTTACAGTCTTACTAAAACTTATTCAATGTACAATTCAATGGTATATGGCTCTACCCACCTTTTACGGTAACATTGTTCCAGTCAGGGATCATCGTTCATTAATCAAAATACGCCTAAGTGACTAGGAACTTCATTTGTCTGACAAGGTAGGTTGATAGGTAGAGAGTATGAATCCCCATGGGTATATCTTGTGGCCTCCCTCTCTTCTGACAAACTTCTTCCTTCAGCCAACACTAATATCACTATTTGTTCATTTGAGAAACAATAGAACGCATATGCAAAGAAATGAATACGTACGTATACGCACACATATGCACAGATTTGGGACAAATGCAGGTACGCTTACTCATAGCCACGAGTCACCTTGCCCTACCAACACCAATCGCACACTCTCACTCGGCGTAAAAACCCTAACGTTCTCAACAAGAACCTCCTCACCCACCTCCTCATCCACCCTCCTCACCTACCTCCTTTTCACTCATCTCTGACACTCATCTTTAACTCTCTCCCCAAAAAAAGAAAAAGTCCACAAAACCTGCTCCTGACCAACAAAAAACCAAAAAGCCAAAAAGCTAAAAAGTCCAGGAAGATTTCCCGATGTCTCCCTAAAGGAAGGCAAACGAAGGCAACTTAGGATGGCAGAGAGGTGGCAATTGGGTGCCTCCAACTAGACATCTGCGCAAGAAGAAAACAGGCACAGTTGTGAAAGGAGTGCAGCGCCCTGCACGATACCCTGCAGGAAGGTTGGCGATGGCTGAAATTATCAAGTATTGCCGAGATGTGGGATACCTGATACCAAAAGTCCCATTTGACCGTCTCTGCCAGGAAATTGTCTCCAACCTCCCTCTACAGCACCGGTTGTGTTGGCAAAGGTCGGCAGTGGAATGCCTTCAGGTGGCGGTGGAGGCACACCTGATCCTGAACATGGCTGGTAAGTTGAGCTCCGAGCCCTATCCTAATAAGTTTATATGATTTGCTAATTCTTCATAGCTGGTGCCCTAGGCGCAGTGCACACTGGTCGGGTTACCATCATGGTCTCGGACCTGAGGTTAGTCGACAACGTTTTGAACGTTGTGGCTGGGAAGCCTGATCGGGTGACCTGGGAGGAGCAGAGGCGGCATAAGAAGGCACCGGCCAGTCCTGCCAACCCCCCCGCCCAGCGACGACAACAGTGATGATGACAGGGTCGAAGATGGGCCTCACCCTAGTGGGCGTCGGCGCTTCCGGGGCAAAGCCCAGGACCCCAGGGGAACTGGTGCTGAGGATAGTGAGGTCGGTGTTGGTGAAGACAGTGACCACGCTGATGGTGACGGTGACCACGGTGACGGCAACCACTTTGACCCTGGTGACGGCAGTGGCAACGATTGGGGAGGACATAATGGGGACGTGGATGGGGATGGGGATGAGAATGAGAATAATGGGGATGGGGGTTGGGATGGGGATGGCGGGAGCGATGGTGGTGAGGCTTTGCCTCGTGGTGGAGAAGGGCCATCCGGTGCCTGTGGGCTAATCTGGGGTGGGGGTAACAATACCCCCAGATGTACAACTGGCGGGAGGAGTAATACTACCCCCTTGCGCCCTACTCGTGGGAGGGGCTGGAGTGCAGGAGGGTCTTGAAGTGGGTAGTGGTCTGTGAGTCTGGGATTGGAGAGGGGGAAGCTGGGATCGGTAGAGTGGGGGGAAGTGGGATTGGTGGAGCGGGAGTATGTGGGATAGGTGGAGTGGGATTGGTGCTGAGGCCAGTGGGATTGGTGGGCTTTGGGCCTGCCTAGGGATTATCTCTCTGGTGTTTCATTTCTTTTGTCGGTGTTTTTGTGTTTCGCGGTCTTTGTGGCCACTTTAGCAAAATGGGCTGTGGTAGATGATTTCTACCTGTTTTGTATCACTAATCCAAACATTTCTATTGGCACTAGTTTTCACCCTATTTCCATGGTCATTGTCCTAGTTGATGAATACGTATCTCCGACATTATTGTAAGCTACGCGATCAATAAACCAATTTGGCAGGTAAGATTGTCTAGAGTGTATAAGATTTTGAGAACCATTGTGAGGAAAACTATGGAGCCTTTGATTTTGTGCCTATGATAGCACTGTGCATATGATAGCGCTGTACGTATGATAGTGCTGTGCTTTTGATAGCGCTGTGCGTATGATAGCACTGTGCGTATGATAGCACTGTGCGTATGATATGCGGTGGGATTTTTAGTATACCTGTTATGTAAATGGTTTTGTGTATATCCTGAAATTGGGCATCTGGTTTTCAAAGGGTAGTTACAGCTCACCGTAAGCAATAAAATTGGAGGTCCAGCAAAGGCTGATTTAGACCTGAATGGGGAATAGCAAAAAAAATGCGGGGCCCCATCCAAGGATAATTAATAGACAGGGCCCTATCCAGGTCCATAAACGGAGTGGGCACCCAAACAGGGTGGAGGGTGGGAGATGAATAAAAAAGGCTGCGCCTCGGGCCTTAGAATGGGGTGGGGAATAGGGGCGGGGCCCTGGGGGTTTCAGGAACCTGAACGCCCCATAACGAACACTTATCACATTCCTGGCTCACAAGCCACTATTCTGGGTGAAAAAATAACTATGCCAGAAAATCACTCCACTCTTCAGGGCGCTAGTCTCTCTGCTGCGACAAAGCAATGACGTTCTCATTCAACCGCCTTTCTCAGTTGACCATCTTAAAGTTCAACAGTTGTAGGAACTCAGCCTAGCAGAGCTGCCTATGCTTTAGGACCTTAGTACTCTTCAAGTACTCCAAATTGTTATCATCCATATCGATCAGCAATTGGTCTGTTACCAAGCACGGAAGATCATTCCATTCCTTCAACGCCACTATGATAGCAGTCCTTTCCTTGGCATGGACATCATAATTACTCCATGCTGGGTGAAACTTCTGACTATAATAGGCCACTGGATGCCACCTCTCCTCCTTACCGAACTGTGAGAGGACAGCTTCTAACACCAAGTCACTAGTATCAGTTTCCAGCCTAGTTGGCCATTGAGGGTCAAAATGTACTAGAATAGGTTTGGCTCTAAATGCTGCCTTCAAACGATTGAAGGCCTGCTCACAAGCAGGCATCCCGTCCCATCGGACATCCTTCTTGGTTAGGTCTCCCAGAAGTTTCTCTATCTTGCTGAAACCCCGTATAAACTGACATTAGAAGCTGGCAAAGCCCACTAAGCTATGAATAATGACAACACCTATTGGGGCTGCCCAATTTCAAATTGTTTGCACCTTCTTCCACAGCACAGAGATCCCCATATCGGAGACCTTATATTCTAGACAGTCAACTTACTTTTGAAGGAAACTAGACTTCCTTATGCTTGCGCGCCGTCTTTCTTTCTACAATCCTTGCATCATGTGCCTCATAAGGGCTGCATATTCCTCCATGGTCTCAGAGTAGATCAGGCTGTCATCCATATAAGCAATAACTCCTGCACCCAAGAGGTCACGGAAGACCTCATTTATCATGCTCTGAAAGGTTTTCGGGTTTTACATAACCTAAACAGTATAACTGTGTATTCGTAGAGTCCATATCTACACCTGAAAGCCATCTTTTTTTCCTCACCTTCTGCCATACTCATAAGGTAGTAGCCATTTTTCAGGTCCAACTTCGTGAACACAGCAGCTTTTCTTAGTCTATCACACAGTTAGTTCATCAATGGTAGAAGATGTTTACTCTTTACCATAAACTTGTTCAGCTCTTGGTAGTGTATTACCTACCTTAATATGCTATCTGGCTGCGGCAATAAGAAGATCGAGACTACTGAAGAGTAACTAGATCGTGGTAGCTTTTCAGTTCGTAGTATCTCGTTGTGATATTCGTAGAGCCCCTTGAGCTCAGGCTCCAATAATGGATGCATGCACCCGAATGGTGGTTGAGTTCCAGGCTCTACCACAATTGTATAGTTATATTTCAAGTCCACCCGTAGTGCCTCCATCCGTTCCTGACTGAAGATAGCCCCATTGAGTTTATACTCTATGAGTAGCTTGACTATAATGTCTGCACCTTCTTCGTCTGAGAATTAAACAATTCCCCACTGGTATACATTACTCAGGTCTTTGGCTATTAACTCTTCATCAGTCAGGTATTCTAACCACCCCTGCTCTGCTACCCAATTAGCCCTGCAGAAATCGGAGGACCAGGTTAGTGATCCTATTTTCCAATCTATCTCAGGATTATGGTCCTTCAGCCATGACATATGTAGGTACCAAGCCACTCTCATTTTGGGCATGTCCATGCCCCCAAAACCTATCTCAATCTGGTGGTCACCTATTCTCATATCCAAGGACTTGGTATGATGCAGGCCATACCCAGAAATATGATTAATGCTTGCATCACTTAATGGCCCAAGTACTTTGCACCGTACACAAGATGCCTGAGTCTGTTTAACCCCTCAGCTACTAAGTACTAGCCCAGTAGCTCCACTATGTAGTACTAGGAGCATTTATGCGCTCACTGGTCTAGCTCAAATCTTCCGTCTGGCTTCACTCACAAGTGAATAGACTCGCTATGATGAGGCACATTGTCACGTTTCTGCCTATTCACTTGTCTTAGTGTCCCCGCCGCCTGGCAGGGGTTCGTTAGAGTTGGGCTGTTCATCGCATCCCTAGAGACCCGAGTGGGGTTGGTTGCAAGGTTAGAGGATAGGGTAGTTAGCTGAGTGTTCACGTAATAGAAGTGCAAGGAAACTGATAGAAGATTGAGGACATGTGTGAGGAAAGGGTTAGGGATATCAGGCAATTTGTTAGTGAAGGATTTTCCTTTGTTATATAAAGGGGTGTGCCTCTCTTAGATTTACTTTCTTTACGCAACCTGGTAATTACCTGTCTATACTTGTACTTAGGAATTAGAACTTTGTTTCTTTGTTGCATTGCCGGAACCTCTGAGCCATGACCCTGATCTCTGAGACCCTGTTCTTGAACTCCTTGAGCCTGAATACAAACTCGTCTTGTTTGTAAGTTTGCTCCCCTCTCATGTCCTACCTACTGTGCTCTGGGTTGGACTCTATGCCCTTGACCCGGCATGGACGCTCCCAGTTACACTTTGGGATTAGTCAATATAGTTTGGTAATTTGGTCTCTTGCCTTGCAATATAAGAGCCACCATAATAGGTCAGTTAACTTTTAAGTGATTGCAGTTTATTTTACGAGAATTGCTAGAGTGTTTACTATCAGGCTACCATGATTTCAGCTACTGAACCTTCTGCAGGTAAACTTGCAAATAACGCTTTTTATTTGATCAAGTCCAGCCTGAGCCAATTCCACATATACCAAAGATAACAAACTTTGTGTAGTGGGTAGAGGTCCACCTTTGGACCAGTTCCAAGTGAAGCATCATTGTGCTTCCTCAATGTGGGGCATCTGCTCTCATAAGACCTTGCCCCACCTCAATCGAAACAGTGTCCTAAAACCTGCCTATTCAGCCAAGGAAATCTTGAAAGAAATAGTTATAAGTAGAAGAAAAGGAATAACCAGAAACCCAACAAAAGAAAGATAAACCAGTCCACCGCACACAGCCCATAATATCTATCTGCCAACACCCCCCTGGTGTTGTTAGTACCATGTTTGTCCATACCATAGAAGGGTACTGACCCATCCTGGAACCCCTTCCTGAGTTCTTTCCATCCATCCCTTCTGGGTCTATGGAGATAGGTCAGTAAGGTTATACCATATGGAGAGTAGGTTTTTACCCATTCCGAGCCATCACTATCAACCTCTATGATTTGCGGTGATGCCTATCAGACTTCAAGTATCTTTGATGAGGCAGACATAGATCGTACTTCTGTACTCTTTGGCTACTTGTTTGAACCTGATGGCTCGCTGTAACGACCCAGCATACATGAGCTATGGCAGACGGAACCTATACCCATACAGGGAGCCAGGAGGCAAACTTGTAGGAACCGGCAGGCAAGCAAGTACTTGACCTACGGAGACCGGATGGCCCGGGCTCCGAGAATGAAGAGAATTGGCTGGTCAGGGACTTGGGTACCTGGATACACCTGGGGGCGGTGTCAGCGTACTTAGGGACTTCTGAAGGGGCAATTGCTCAGCGAGGCCGGGTAACAGGAGAAAGGTCAGAAGGGTCTATCTCCGGCAACGGGATAGACAGGGTAACAGGGAAAAGTTATCTTGTCCACTGGACAGGCTACCCTACCCTCAGGATCAAGTTACCCTGCCATGGGGCTTGGGTTACCCTGCCCAAGGGCCTGAGTTACCTTACCTTTCAATACGAAGTCCCAGGGGGAGTTAGGGAAAAATGACCGCATTGTTTGTCATGCGAAGCCATGCATGATACTGGAATCTGTGGTTCCGGGAAATGCTATTGGGCGAGCTATGTAGCTTCGAGGAAGCTGTAAATTGGAGACATTATTCCTATCACACCCTTCCGGCCCCGCCTTGAGGCCCGGGCATCATGGGTAAACAGTTGGGTGGTTGTGTGCAGTCTAGCAAAGAGGAAACTTTGGAGACATGCTTGCAACCCCGGATACGTCGCTGCTGTCCGGTCGACCGTAAGCTGTTCGCGGGACATATTAGGGGGCATAGGGTGGAAGGTGGAGGACCTCCTCCAAGTTGTTCGGAGTAAAACGGACCAAAACTGACAGAGTTAATGGGTGTTAACCGTGCGGGTCCCAAAGGTAGTCCCGGGTGGTGCCGGGGCAACTGGGAAAGTTTTACACCTACCAAGCCCAAAAGTGTCCCCAACGCTATAGGCTCTGAAAGGGAAGTGTGGAGACACTAAAAGCATGATTCCTACCTCAGGTAAGGCAGATCCGAGGTGGTGGTCATGGGTAGCGCCCATTGGATCACTCCCAGACTACTGTGCCCTGCGGAAGGCACTGGAAGCCCGTGACCCGTAAATAGTAGATAGATAAACCTGTAACCGGTACGGGTTACAGGGGTTTTATGTTTTGTTTCACAGTATCGTTTGATACTTGTAGCGTTTCGTGTACTATCCTTTGATACTCACCTTGTTTTATGTTTGGTTTCACAGTATCCTTTGATACTTGTAGCGTTTCGTGTGCTATCATTTGATACAGATATTGGTTTATGTTTGGTTTCACAGTATCGTTTGATACTTCTATTGTTTCGTGTGCTATCGGTTGATACACACCTTGTTTTGCAATATCGCTCATACCAGAGATAAGCGATATGCTGTATTTGCAGACCGCTGATTCCCATGATGGAAACAGCAGACTTCGACAGACAGTATTCTCAAATATACTTGGTAGAACGATTACTTCTTTGATCCTCTATTACACCCCGTTCGAAGCCTCCTTTAGCAAGCCGCGCTGGCTTCGCAATGATCATGACGCCATCGGCTCCTATCTTACCGCTACGTGACTAGGACCTGGCCTGAACAGATTACATTTTTTTAATCTCTGCAAGTGGTTAAGAAATCTGGAGGGACCTGGTGTGATCAACCTCCGAAAGGTCCAATGAGCGAAGCTAGTATCGCGGAGCAGCAGAACCACAAGAAGTTCGGCTCCGCCAAACGACACGATTGAGTCATTAGAGACTCGGAGTGGGAAGCAGGTCCCACGAGAAGGCCTTACCAAGAAAAGGCAACCTAAGAAACGGATAGGGCCAAAGAGCGAATTTTCGATCAAAGAAGCAGAACGACAATTAGCGCGAGACTTGGCCAAGCAGACCTTTAGCAAGGCAACGGAAGAATTAGCAAGGGAAGCAACCACCCTTCCTGGGCACTTTCCCCTCAGCCCCAGTAAAGGAAAGGGACCTGCACAACCACCAAAGAAAGACAGCATACCTATTAGGACACCTAAGAAGGAAGAAAGCGAAGTTGAAGGATCGGATCACTCAGTAGTAGGGCAGCCACCCGACGATAACCTCAGCGGATCTCCAGAAAGCTCCTCAGACAACAGCTCAAGTGACGACGAATCCGAACAGGATATGTCTGCAGTTGAATCCGCCGGACCAGCCGGGCCAGGGGCTAGGCGAGCAGGACCTAAAATCAAACTTCCACTACCACCCTCGCTCTCAGGCGAAAAGGACGAACTAAAACCTGAAGTATTTGACCGGTGGGTCATAACAACTTCGCAATACCTTACCCTACATAGAGTAGACAAAACCAAGGAAGAAAGCGGAGCGTACTTCGGAAGCTTCTGTACCGGAAAAGCAGAGGAAGCATACCACCAAGCAATGAACCACAATGAGAGTGCGGAAAAAATGCGCGGAATGACCCTAATAAAGCACTTGAGAGAAAGATTCCAATCCTCGCGAAACACGGAAGAACTATACAAAAGGTTCAATGATATCCAGCAAGTACGAAATGGCAAAAAAGAAAGAATAACCCTGGTCGCGACGGATCTCTTGATGTATCATAGACGATTGCCTACCGGAACAGTGTCTCAGTATACGCGGTGACAAAGATTGTATAAAGCAATGCATCCTAGACTATGCCAGGAGGTAGAACCCATGGAAGAGGATGGTGATTCCTTTGAAAAGATGGTCAAGCAGGCTGAACGGAAGGAAGCTATCCTGTATGAGACCGTAGTGTACCAAACCCATATACCACAACAAAAGAATAGCAAAGGATCATCATCGCGGGATAACATGAAAAAGGATAAACAATACAACAAGGGCCTAAAAGACAAGAAAGATAAGAAGCAGAAACAACGCGAGGAAGGCAGGTGTTTCGAATGCGGGAAAAAGGGGCACTACGCAAAGGATTGCTATTCCAAAAAAGGAAAGGGAAAGGCCACCAAGCGGGAAGATAGCTCAAACCTCATGGAGGCAACCAAATATGACGAAGTGGAAATTAACTCAGTGGAAATGGAAAGCCTGCGAACACAACCGACGCTGGCAATCAGACCCCATGATGCTCTGGAAGGAACGATTCATATAGAAGGCCACCCAGCAAAGGTACTATTTGACACAGGGACTATCGGCTGCGACATAATTAGCACCACCTTTATCTCCACCCATGGCATCCCAACGGAGCCTCTACCCCAACCAACAACAGTCAATATGGCTATGAAAGGATCCCGCTCCTTAAGCTACAAGAAATCTGGACTGACCGTAGGAATCGGGAAAAAGAAATGGTCAAATCAGGAGATGTTGGTGGGGAACTTGGCGAAGTACAATGCCCTGATCGGAATGCCCTTCCTGAAAAGACATAATGCTCTTATCAGGTGTGGGGATACAGTAGTGGAATTCCCCGATGACAGATTACGGGTGCTATACAAACCAACAAGCGGGGAAATCCGAGCCGCTGTGTCAGATACCAATACAACAACATTGTTGGAAGAATACAAGGATGTATTCCCAGACAAGGTCTCCGAAACGCTACCCCCAGTGCGTAAGATTAGCCACCACATTCGGCTAAAGGATCCAACTGACCTACGAAACCAACCAACATACTCAATTCCAGAAGCCTGCAAGGAAAAACTTATGAACTGGATAAACGAAAAATTACGAAGTGGAATAATTGTATGACAGGAGGTTCCCGGAGCGGCACCTATATTTGTACAACCCAAATCAGATGGAAGGATCCGCCCCCTAGTGGACCTGAAAGGAAGAAACGATAATACCGTCATGGATAGTACATCGATTCCAAACTAAGAACAGGTCCTTAACCGAATAGGGCGAGCGAAGTTCAGGAGTAAGATAGACCTAAGGGACGAATATTTCCAAACACGGGTGGACAAGGACGGTGTTAAATTCAACTCATTCAAAACCCCGTTCAGAGGATTTGTGAGCAAAGTAAAGCTCCAAGGAGAAATGAATGCACCAGCAACATTTATGCGAATAATGGAGGACCTCCTAAGCGAATATTTACATCACTTTGTATGGGTATACATTGATGATATCCTCATATTTTCAGACACATCAGAAGAACAAGAGAAACACATACGCCAAATATATGATCGACTCCGGAAGGCAAAATTCTTTGCGAGCAAAAAGAAGTCAGTACTGTTTGCAGATAAACTGGAAGTATTAGGACACATAGTAGACAACAAAGAAATCCATGCCTCGCCCCAGAAAATATCATCCATTGCAGAATGGGAAACACCAAAAAACAATAAGGAATTGCAACAATTCCTAGGAATAGTGAATTGTGTGGCCCAGTTTCTCCCACACCATGCAACACTGACCGCACCGTTAACCGACATAACGGGGAACGCCGAATTCATATGGACAACAACCCACCAGACCGCATTCGAGATGGTCCGAAAGCGAATACTCAGTCACCAAGTCATGCGACCAATAGACATACGAACCAAGGAACCAATTTGGCTGATTACGGACGCCTCAGATTTTGGAGTTGGAGCATGGGTGGGACAGGGACCCACTTATGAGTCGGCGCGACCAGCCGCATTACACAGCAGAAAGTTCACCAATGCTCAAACGAACTATGGGACCACCGATAAAGAGGCCTTAGCGATAGTGGAAGCACTTAACCGGTTCCACAACGTACTAATAGGAAACTCCTTCACGATAGTCACAGACCACCAACCCTTAACAAACCTGTGAACGGCAAAGAACCCTAGCGGGAAGCAGGTAAGATGGCTAAGTGCCTTGGGAAAATAGGACGCGAAAAGAGTCTACGCACCAGGAAGCACAAACTATTTAGCTGATGCCCTTTCCGGAGTATACGAGAGAGAATCAGACTTAAATCCACTCTCTGTCCACGATTATACGAAGCAATCGGATGACATCTTGGATAACATGGTCTACGAACAAGAATCAAACACAATGGAACACATGCAGGAGTTCTCCCCTACTTCCCCTCCTTTCTCCTATACTGAGTACCCCAACGAGGCCCCTGTACCCCCCGAAAGCCCCTGCTCAATTACTGCAGGAAACGATTGGGGTAACAAATGTACCCTGCGAAGTACGCCACCAGAAGAACTCCAACATAGCGCCCTACACTACTCACACTGTTATGTGGATCATTGCCCATATCATCAAACCGGGATAAAATTCACGAACAACCATCCCAGAGGACGGGGCAAATCAACCCCTTACCCCCTTAGTGAAGGACCGAGCCCCCCAAGTACCGAAATTGACCCGAGCCCTCCAGAGTCTCCTGAAATCAAGGATTGGGAATGGCAGCAAACCACCGGCGGAAGACCAATAAGTGCAGGAGAAGGGCCATCCACCCTTGCCCAGCCAACGCCCAGGTCTTATGCAATTCCGGCACAGCTAAACCCGGAGGCCCTGGCATTCTAGATGCTGGAGCCAGAACCAATAGAAAACCTTACGGCCGACACAATAGTGGCATTTCGAATGCCAGGACCTGATAGCCCCACACCAATTAGACGAGCAGAAGGGCTAGAAAGCCTTGCCAATGAGACAATATGCCCGCAACAATGACAGAATACCGGCATGGGCTTTACAATGTCCTAGAAGACAACGAGGAAGATGACCTACCTGAGACAACAAGAGGAAGCGAGATAGAAGACGAACGCGACACCTTACAGAGAGTCAATGAAATGATCGGAACGTTCCGAGCACACATGGTAGCAGCATACCGGAAAGAACCAATTTGGAAGAAGGTAAATGAGAATATGGACTCCACAGGAGACTTGTCCTCTTACAAGGTTGCAAATGGAATGCTATACGCAAAAACCAGATATGGAGAAGACTGCCTGTATATCCCAAAAGGCCCCGCATACGGAAATACGACATTAAGAGGATATGTCATTAGCGAAATCCACAACAAAGGCCACCACAGTGTTGAACGAAACTTACAGTACGCAATGGAGTACCTATTTTGGCCTGAAATGCAGAAAGACTTTAGAGCGTTTATACCCCAGTGCCACACATGCCAGGTGAATAAGGAGCCTACGAAATTGCCAGAAGGAAAGGCTCAAACAATTACCCTACCATCAGAAATCTTCGCATCAATAGCCATTGATTTTTGCGGGACCCTTCCACAATTCATGGGGATACGACACGATCCTAGTTGCAATGGATAGATTTTCAGGATTCGCGTAGCTTATACCTACAACGAAGCAAGTAACAGCAATAACAGCCGGGGAACTTCTACGCAACAAAATATTTGCACCCCATGGCTACCCAACATCTATAGTAAGCAACGTAGACCTGAGATTTGAGTCACATGTGTGGAGACAACAGTGTCGACCGTTAGGCATTGAACATATCAAGGCAGCACCAGGCCATCATGAGACCAATGGACAAGTCGAAAGAAAAATTCAGAATTGAAGACGGCTCTCCGAAACCTAGTCAACGCCAGGCAAAACAATTGGTTTGACGCCGCACCAGAGACAGCAGCATACCTGAATGCGGGATCGTCAGAAACTCTCGGTATGTCACCATATAAGGCCATTTTTGGAAAGAATTACCCACTACTGCCTCTAGCGAACTTCAAGAAATCTGCAGTACTGGCTGCCAACGAATTACTAAACAGGCATCAAGGAATCCGGAACGCAGCATTCAATGCGATTAAAATGGCACAATTTAGAAGCACGAGAATGGCAGCAAAATGACGCAGACACCATACGCCGATAGGAAAGGGTAATCTGTTACTGGTATATAGAAACTTATTCGCAACAGAATCAGGACGTAGCAAGAAATTGCAACCGCGCTGGCGTGGACCATTCAAGATAATCGATTATGATGAGCATACACAAAATTACACGGTAGAAATGGAGGGCAGAATGTACAGAAACCGAAAAGCAACATTCCATGCATCCACCGTGAAAAGATACCACCCCAACGATGATGTTTCCTTCCCTGCCCGGAGCCATGCAAAACCACCCCCAATCGTAGTAAACGAGAAACCAGAATGGGAAGTGGAAACCATACCAGACCACAGAAGGCGGTATGACCGTGACCAATTCCTAGTGAAATGGATGGGGTACCCGGAAACAGAAAATAGCTGGGAACCCCTTGAAGGATTAGAAAATGCAATAGAATCGGTTAATAAAGGGTGGGAAGACAACAAAGCGGAGGACGAACTACCCCCTACGATAAACCATGTAACGGTAGCCTGGAGCCCAACTCTACCAGAAATCCAACACCTGCGCCCAGATACAGACCCAGAGATACAGGACAGATTTTGGTCAGCCCATTTCGAGAGCGATTTCGAAAGCAGTGAAGATGAAAATCGGGTAATGGAGTATGAAGGAGCATACCTAGCCCGGCTGGCCGAGGCAGAGTACTGGCAATAGCGAAAGGAAAACATACTCCATCCAACAGCCTTACGATATGAAACTATGAGCAAGTACCTTGGACACTGTGCCATCAGCTAATGGGACTGTTGGTGAACCCTGATATTATCCCTAGACGATAATTTACACACTAACTATTCGTGCACATCTGCAACAAATGCTTGGAAATAAAAAGAGAATCAACGGGACAAATGTGGGGAGAAACAGTGTCAGATATTTTCCGCTTCGGTAGCGGATGCTACCTAAGTACAGAAAAATGTGATGGTTGCATGGAAACGGAAGAAACCGAAATTAAGCAACCCCTTTTTCCTAAAAAAACCTAAGGGAGGCCAGCACCTAAGCGAGGCCAACAACTAAGCGAGGTCACCACCGAAACATAAATACCGGCCACCAACCCCCTAAAACCGCCGAAGAAAACAAGATCACACTACCCGAGCTCCAAAAAACCTTAACCTCTTACCAAACCTTTACCCTACTACGAACTTATTTTTACACAAAAATGACAACGTACGCAGAAGTCGGCATTGAGGGACGAGACCTCATTTTGGGGTACCTACTTTACCGTGAAATAATTCCAGAAGACGCATACTGGAAAATATTTTACATCGATCACTGCGAGGATTGCGGACGAATCGATCTGGAGACGGAGGAATGGTAGGACCGGATGGTGTGCAACTTCGTGGACCTACTGCACTACTGGGAGTCAGGTTGCTTTGTGCGCAGAGCGCCATGTGGGGACTGCTTGGAGAGATGGTTGGAAGGTGCAGAATGGATGGTGCAGGACGACTTGAGATCGTTGCACGATAGCAATGACGATGAGGATGGGTCCTTTCTGTAGAATAGCGGAACTACCGGCTATTAGGATTTCCTTAGATTGTTTTGTTTGATGAAATTGTCGCTTTGTTTTGGAAGTGTAACCGGTACGGGTTACTAGGGTCTTGTGTTTTCTTTCACAGTATCGTTTGATACTTGTAGCGTTTCGTGTACTATCATTTGATACACACCTTGTTTTATGCTTGGTTTCACGATATCGTTTGATGCTTGCAGCGTTTCGTGTGCTATCATTTGATACACAGATTGTTTTATGTTTGGTTTCACGGTATCGTTTCATACTTGTCTTGTTTCGTGTGCTATCGGTGGATACACACCTTGTTTTGCAATATTGCTCATACTGGAGATAAGCGATATGCTGTATTTAAAGACCGCTGATTCCCGGGATGGAAACAGCAGACTTCGACGGACAGTATTCTTAAATACACTTGGTTGAACGGTTACTTCTTTGATCTCCTATTACACCCCGTTCGAAGCCTCCTTTCGCAAGCAGCGCTGGCTTCGTATTGATCACGATGCCATCTGCTCCTATCGTACCGCTATGTGACTAGCGCCTGGCCCGAACACGTTACAAAACCGCTCACGGTAGATTTCGGAGTCAAGTAGAGATCAATGCATATGGGAAGGGTGTCATAGATAGTCTAGTTTATGAGTTGCCTTGAGGGTTAGCCACTGGCAAGACACCGATGCACAGAAGGTTTCACTCCGGCGGGCAAATTGGAGATGCACCGCGGAAACAATAACCGCATAAGATGAACGCTGACTAGAGTGTGTCGACACATGCATGCCCGAAGGGTGTGCCAGAAGACGTGTCGGACCACCCTTAGCGGAGCAGGGTGTACTCGAATTGTTGGAGTAAACTGATGGGGGAGTTTCTGGCATAAGATAAAACCACCTGAAAGTCTATGTGAGAACTCTCCTACTCCAACAATTAATCCTCTCGATGTAACGACCCAGCATACAGGAGCTATGGTAGCCGGAACCTACACCCATACAGGTAGCCCGGAGGCGAACTGGTAGGAACCGGCAGGCAAGTGAGTACTCGACCTACGGAGACCCGATGGCCCGGACTCCGAGATGAGCAGACTTAGTGGAAAAGCATTTAGGTATATGGCTACGCCCAAGATTGGTGTCAGCGTACTTAGGGACCTATGAAGGGCCAATACACAGCTAGGCTGGGTAACTAGAGAAAGGCCGAGTGTGTATATCCCCGGAAGTGGGATAGACAGGGTAACAGGAGAAAGTCCACTTGTCCACCGGACAAGATTACCCTACCCTCAGAACAGGGTTACCCTGCCTTGAGGCTTGGATTACCCTGTTCAAGGACCTGAGTTACCCTACCGGCCAATACGAAGTCCCTCGGGGAGTTTGGGAAAAATGACTGGAATGTTTGTCACACGAAACCATGCATAATACTGGAATCTGGGGTTCCGGGAGATGCTATTGGGCGAGCTACGCAGCTACGAAGAAGCTGTAAATTGAAGACATTATTCCTATCATGCCCCTCCGGCCCCGCCTTGAGGCCCGGACGTCATGGGCAAACGGTTGCGTAGTTGTGTGCAGTCTAGCAAAGGAGGATCTTTGGAGACCTGCTTGCAACACCGTATACGTTGCTGCCGTCCGGTCGACCGTAAGCTGTTCGCAGGATATATAAGGGGGCATAGGGTGGAAGGTGGAGTACCTCCTCCAAGTTGTTCGGAGTAAAACGGACCAAAACTGACGGAGTTAACGGGAGTTAACCGTGGGGGTCCCGAAGGTAGTCCCGGGTGGTGCCGGGACGACTGGGAACGTTTTGCACCTACCACGCCCAAGGATGTCCCCAACGCCATAGGCTCTGAGAGGGAAGTGCAGAGACACTAAAAGCATGATTCCTACCGCAGGTAAGGTGTATCCGAGGTAGTGGTCATGGGTAGCGCCCATTGGATCACTCCTGGACCACCGTACCCTGCGGAAGACACCGGAAGCCCGAGACTCGTAAATAGTAGATAGATAAACCGCTCACGGTAGCTTCCGGCGTCAAGAAGAAATCAACGCGCATGGGAAGGGTGTCATAGATAGTCTAGTTCAGCAAGGGGTCTTGACAGTTAGCCACTGGCAAGTCCCCGATGCGCAGAGGTTTTCACTCCGGCGGGCAGAATGGAAATGCGCCGCAGAAACGATATGCACATATGGTGAACGCCGACTAGAGCGGGTCGACACATACATGCCCGAAGGGGGTGTCAGGAGACGTGTCGGACCGCCCTTAGCGGAGAAGGGTGTGCTCGAATAGTTGGAGTAAACTGATGGGGGAGTTTCTGGCATAAGATAAAACTACCTGAAAGTCTATGCGAGAACTCTCCTACTCCAACAATCAATCCTCTCGAGACCTTAATTGAGTGAAGCGTCAGGCTTAACGATATTAAGTTTTACCGTCTACTTTACTCTTACATCTGTGTGAACTTTTGGCGATAAGTTTGAAGTTGTTTGGTGCGGTCGCAACCTTGGGATCCATCTTCCTAGGGGTGCCCCCGTTACACTCGAGACCTTAATTCAGTGAAGCTTCAGGCTTTACGATATTAAGTTTTACTGTTTATTTTACTCTTACATTGGTGTGAACTTTTGGCGATAAGTTGAAGTTGTTCAGTGCAGTCGCAACCTTGGGATCCATTTTCCAAGGGGTGCCCCCGTTATACTCACTTACCGGGACTGACTGTTTCAACCCATGGGGTGGTTTGGACTGACTAACAAGTGGAGACACACTAGTATACTTTCTCCAGAAGTGACCGGTTTGTCCACACTTGGTGCACTCGTGGTGCTTTCTCCAACCTTCAGTCAATGTTGACAGGATTTCCTTCTACGCTATTGCATAGTTAGCCATCGCCCACTTTGCCTGTTTTCCATATTACAATTAGTGTATTTGGCAGACCTCTGGTTTTTTCTGCCCCAACCTTTCTCCCTCTCTTTGAACTTTCCCAAAGTCGCTGATCATTCTTCCCATTTCTTGGTTGTCTGAGACCGTAGAACAGGTTGGATGAGGTAATTGCTAAACCAATTGTTGTCTTCCCCTGTATGCTCAACCTTTCGGAGAAGATCAAGGTACTCATTAAGGTCAGTCGAATAGGGCTCTTTAAGTACCCATACATTCCAAACCTCTTAGATTATCCCCAACCATACCTTATCCTGTACTTGGACAGGATGTGCATAGCTCGAGTTATATATCTAGGCAATTACTTTCTCCCAGTACTCATCAATATGACATAGCACCCTCCAAAGGTCTCACTACTCGGGAAGGGACTGATCTTGTGCACCTTGGTCTCCACCAAAGCTATCATTCAGTCTTTCCAGGAAACCTTTTCCCCTTCGCAAAGAGTTGCGGTCATTTACTGGAATACCAGTATACTTGGCTACTGCCTTGTTAATATGTCCATGCAACCCAAGGTGCCAAGCCCAAGCAGTGTCCTCTAGAAAGGCAATCAGCAAGTTTACCGTCTCCATATTGGTTACCTTGCAATCCACAAAGTATTCCAACTTGACCTCTACCAAGGTCAAAAAGCTCTTAAGTTCTGTAACCTTACCGTTAAATGGAGAAATACCACTTGATGTATCTGGCTTCTTCTGCCAGTATCTCCGCGCAGGCCTGGAAGCCAAACTAGTACCCCGCAGGACTCTCGCTAGCCTGTTGGCCCAGCAGTACAAGCATCACTTCCTTTCCTTTCTCCATTCATCCCCACAGACCCACAAGTACGGGGTTACATCAGGCAAGGAATCACTACTGTCACTAGTACCACTGCTGCTATGATCAGAGTTGCCAGAATCGCCTCTATCCATAGTCATACCACCTCCAGGTGGTTGATTTCCATGGCCACCACCCACGGTATTTCTGCCTTGGGTTTGACCTGGTCAATCGTACCTATCAAATCATCCCTCTGGTTCCCTTTAGCTACCCCTTATGGGAGGTTCACCTGTTCGGGGTATAGGTGCTGAGGGCTCGCTAGGTGGCTAACTACTTCCCCATGGTATCTGGATTGGTACTACTGGGCTTATCCAGACATACTCCCAGAGTTTGGTACAGGTATCTGGTCTTGTTGGAGGTCCCACATGCTTTTGTGACCCACAATACCTACAGGTTGGCCTGCTATGTCTTTCTCTACCTGGCCAATGTACCACTGGTACCCTAGGCCCCTTGGTGGATTCCCATATATGGTTGTATATCCAGCCTATTTGTGTGTCTTTGGACTTAGAGCACAAGAGACAGTACTCCTTTTATCCATCTGTGTCGTCACCCGATATGGTCACAAGCCCAGTTGGTGCACTGGGCTTCGTTGCGGCGGTCAGGATCACCGGAGCTCACAGAATGGCGCAGGATGGCGTTTACTAGACTGGGCTAGGGTTACCGAGCAAATGGGTTTCGGAATTCAGATCCCTCAACACCCTGGTCTGTTTATTTAGCATATCATAAAACAAGAGAGAACCTGATCTTAAAGAGGATATCGGGGGACCAGGCAGTGCAGTTGGTAGCCTGGGTATAGGTGCCGGGGCAGGTACCTGAGCAGGAGGAGGGACTGGAGCAGGTATATAGACAGAAGAGATGTTGGCCATGGTGCAGTAATCAGCAGTATGGGTATCTGCCTGACTGCTGGATTTGGAGGAGCAGGTGTAGGATGTGGTGTCGGATCCAGTGAATCAGGTACCGTAATCCCTGTTGGCTTGGAGGCCTATTTCTGTACCCATCTACCATCAGTGGGTCCAATCAAGGAACTACCTGACCAACCATATGCAATTGAGGAAGGGACTGGGAGGGAGCCAATCATTGCTCGAGTAAAACAGGAGGTGTAGGAGTACTGTTCTTTTTGTAGGCTTTCTAAGATTTGTAGACCAACAGGGCCGAGGTATGCTTGCCACCCCTTATCTCTCACCCTGCAGGTTAATTTCATCTCAAAATCATATGGTTTGGCATAAACAAGAGGGAGCAGGGGTGCAGCCTCTATTATTAGCACATCATTGTCAGCATCAATGTCATACCCTCCTGCACATGCCTTTTCTAGAACATTCATTTGTTCCCTCAACACATTTTGATCCTGGGCTACCATGAGGTATGCCTGCTGCTGTATCTTCATCCATCCTATCATAGCAGTCATAATTTACCACTTGAAAACATTTTGTTCCTGGCCATCCCAACATCTCATGTCCTTCCGTGCCTCTACAACAGACTGCACAACCTCCCAAATAATGTATGGTTCAACAAACTCATGTGTGAATTCAAAGAATGGTACGCCTCCTGGGATGCTGCAAGCATATTACACGTAAGGTGGAAATCGTGGAAGAATGGGAAAGTTGCAGCGCATGGGTCTGCAAGTGTAAGGTCTAAACATTCACCAGGAGTTATAATAGTGGCTATCACAATCAATTGTCCTTGTCCTTCCTATCCAATGGCACGGATATCCGCAAAGACCAAGGCACAAGAAGAAGTCGCTCCAAGTGGGTCCGAGTGGAGCGCTAAACTCATGTCGGAATCGGGGTGGGTGTCCACACTGGTTCGAAGTTTGGTACTAGCCATAGGACTTTCCACTCTGTGCTACTTGTTCTTGACAAGGTTACCAGTATTCACCTGAGGTCAGTACTGAAGGTCGATAAACAATGAGTCTGGAGGGGAGTTGAGCGAGAAGGTCCCTTAAAGATATGCTGTAATAGAGGGACACCTAGGAAGATGGATCCTAAGATTGCGACCATGGTGAACAATCTCAAGCTTAGCATCAAAGGTTCACGCGTATTTAACTGTAAAGTGAACAGTAAAGGCTCAATATCGTTAAACCTGATGCTTCACACAATTAAGGTCTCGGGAGAATTGATTGTTAGAGGGGGAGAGTCCTCACATAGATTTGCAAGTAGTTTTATCTTATGCCAGAAACTCTCCCAGCAGTTTACTCCAACTGTTCGAGCACACCCTTCTTCTCTAAGAGTGGTTCAACATATCTCCTCACACACCTGTCAGGCATGCATGTGTCGACACACTCTAGTCAGCATTTACCTCATATGGTTATTGTTCCTGTGACACATCTCCCTTTTGCCCACCGGAGTGAAAAGCTGTTGATATCGTTGCCTTGCCAGTGGCTAACAGTCAAGACACCTGATGAACCGGACTATCTAAGACACTCTTCCCATACGCATTGATCTCTACATGATCCTGGAAGCTACAATTAGTGGTTGATCTATCTACTATTTATGACTTATAGACTTTCAGTGTCTTCTGCCGAGTATGGTAATCGTGCACTGCTCCAATCGGCACTACCAATGAGCACTATCTTGAAACCACCTTACCTGTAGTAGGAACCAGGCTTTTAGTGACCCTACACTTCCCTTACAGAGCCTATAGGGTTGGAGACATGTTTGGGTTTAATAGGTGTAAGACTCTGCTACTGGCCCCAGTACCATTTGGCACCACTGTGCGGGACCCCCATAGTTAACTCCTATTAACCCTGTTAGTTTTGGTCTATTTTACTCTAAACAACTTGGAAGAGGTGCTTCACCTTCTACCCTATGCCCCCTTATATACCCTGTGAAGAGCTTCTGGTCAACCGGATGGCCATGACGCATAAGGTGTTGCAACTTGGTCTACAGAGATTCCCTTTTGCTAGACTGTGCACAACCACACAACTCTTTGCCCATGACATCCGGGCCTCAAGGCAGGCCCGGAGGGGTATGATAGGAATAATCTTCCCAATTTGCAGCTTCTTTGAAGCTCCATAGCTTGCCCAATAGCATCTCCTGGAATGCCAGATTCTAGTATTATGCATAGCTTCACATTACAAACATTCTGATTATTTTCTGGGAAATCTCGTGGTGACTTCCAACTGCCAGGTAGGGTAACCCAGGTTTCTAGACCGGGTAACTATGATCCCTGAGTAGGGTAACCTACTCTGGAGGTCAGGGTAACTTTATCCTGTTATCCTGTCTATTCCTACAGTAGAGATCGACTTCTCTCCCCCTTCCTCCCATTACCCTGCTGAGCAGAGTAACTTGTTCACGACATACCCTTGAATATGGTAATACCTCCTCAGGCTGTGTGCTCAAGTGCCCAAGCGCCTTATGTGCTTCACCATTCATAACGAAACTGGGACCATCATGCTTCCATTGGTCGAACTCTTTCTGGCCTGCCTGTTCCTACCAGTCTGCCTCAAGGCAGCCTGTATGGGTGTAGGTTCAGTCTGCCATCGCTCATATATGCTGGGTCATTACACCTGTTTCTAGAGTAAAAACAGAATCGATTATCCTTACATCAATCTCACAACTAGGCTGTCCCTTTACAACTATACTTCCAAGCTCCTTTCAGGCCCCGGTATAACCTGCTACCCCTAAAACTGGACGCACTGAGGGGCTGGGTCTATGAAAACCTCCACAAAGATTTCATCTACCCCTCTACCTCTCCAGCAGCTTCCCCTATCCTGCTGAGAAGGAAGAAGGATGGATCACTATAGTTGCATGAAGATTATTAAGCTCTCACTACAGGTACTATTGAACAAAGTGGCCAATCACCACTCTTGACAGAAACTGTCGTGCAGATCTCCGAACACCAAATATTTTCCAAACTAGATACCTGTAAAGCCTATAACCTGATACCTATAAGGAAGGAAAATGACTGGGAAATGGCTTTCTGGACCCGATATACCCTATATGAATGCAAGGTGATGCAGTGTGACCTCACCAATATATCTTCTACCTTTCAAGTATATTTTAATAAAGCTCAGCATCCTGGCCTTGACCATTTCTGTATCGCGTACCTGGCTGCAATACTTATCTATAGCAAGACCAAAGAAGAGCATATAGGATATGTCCACTAAGTCCTGAAGACCTTAGCTAATACCAGGTTTAGAAGTCAAATCTCCGAAGTACCAGTTCCACATTGACCAAGTGGAATACTTATTGTTTATCGCCACTACCCAGGAGGTTCATATGGACAATGCCAAGGTGGAAACCATCATTGTCTGGCCTATACTAGAATGCATATAGGACATCCATGCATTTTTAGAATTCAGTAACTTCTACCACTGCTTTATTTGCAACTATTCCTGTCTCACCCATTCTCTTACTACACTTACCAACAAGGGTCAGCCTTTTGTATAGACCTCAAGGTGCCAGTAGGCCTTTGAGTCACTCAAAACCACCGTCACCATCACCTCTGTCCTAACCTATTTCAACTTCAACAAGGAAGTTTCGTCAGTCCTCAGAAGTATTTGTGATCTGAGAAATATTTAATTACGGTTGCGCCATACCTCCCGGCCACAATAGTGGGGTTGTCAATGGGCACGATCAACAGGTGCGAACAATTAACTACAATCAAGGGGCACAAACCATTAACCATCATTAACCATGAGAATAGTAAAGTAAATTAAATAATAAAAATAGTCAATACTTTGTATAATCTCCCCTTGCCTCTAAAACTGCAGCCACCCTATCAGGCATTGATTTCCACAAGTTCTCAAAAAACTCCTCAGGAATTGTCTCCCAAACTAATAGTAATACATGTGCAAGCCTTTTCTTAATAGCTTCCTTTCCTCCTGTGGTATCTCCAATCCTTGGATACTGCTGGTGCAATCACTTTTTAAGCTCCATCCATGCATGCTCAATAGGATTCAAATCAGGGGAATATGGGGGGTGTTCTTTAACCTCAATACAGTTTCTCTCCAACCAATCCATAACACTATAAGCCTTATGCACAGGAGTATTGTCTTGCTGAAAAAGAATATCTTGCATACCAAAAGAAATCATTTGATGAATAACAGGAAAAAGATGCCTTCTCAAGAGCCTAACATACCTGGTCTTATTGATATTTTGAGTAATAGGAATCAAGGAACCTTTTCTCTTCTCCCAAAAGCACCCCCAAACCATAAGAGAAATTCCCTTATCCTTCTCCTTAGGATGAATACAATCAGACAGCCACTTCTCTCCATGTTCTCTAAAAACCCATTCTTGTCTTGGATCCTTGGATTTCTCCATACTACATTCATCACTCCAAATAACTCCTTCAAAGTCCTCCACTGTCCAGTCTTTATGAACTGTAGCCCACTTGAGTCTAATTGACACATGATCAGGCTAAAGCTTTAATCTTGATTTGGCTAGCCACTTCTTGATATTGACTTCTCTGAGCACTCTGTCAACTATTTTACTTATTAGCTAATTATGTCCTATCACTCATTGTAGTACCAGGGCTGAGATGTTACCTATAAAAAGGGAAATACCAGGCGCATATTTATCCCGGAAATCAGATCTGGTCATTTTCCAGTTGGACTTAGCTGCCCGGACAATTGTGAGATGCTGCTGATGGCTAAGAACTGGAGTACGACCAGGGCGAGAAATGTTTTCTAGTAATTGGCGCTCACATGCACAGACAAGGAAGCTTTTAACTCTGCCTAGGTTTTCGGCTACAGTCTTCCTTTTTGGATCAACTGTGGGTAGCGATAACATAGGACCAGAAATACTTCAGAATCCTCGGGGCAGCGACCGCTGGGGCAAAAGATAGCGACCGACACTTCAGAACTGGAAAGGGCTTACTCTTGTACAAGAACAGGTGGTATGTTCCCAAGGGTCAGAATCTGAAGTAGACAATCATGGAGGGTGAACATGACTCCCAAATCGCAAGACACTACGGGACTTCCAAAACCAACGCCAAGGTTAGAGATAACTTCTGTTGGCTTAAGATGGACAAGGACATCACAGACTACGTGCAAACCTGTGATGCATGCCAAAGAAATAAGTTTATCAGGTACAGGAAGTTTGGTCTACTGGAACCTATTGATGTTCCTATGTGGCTTGGGACGGCATTCTCAATGGACTTTATTGTAGCGCTGCCAGAGTAAGAAGGGTATGCCAAGATCTGGGTCATTGTGGACAGATTTTCGAAAATGGCATACTTCATACCCCTGACCACTAAGGTACCAATCAAGGTGCTTGCCTCAACATTCCAGAAGAATGTTTAGTGCCTTCATGGACTGCGTAGGTCAATTGTCTCCCGCTGAGAAAGCCGATTCTTACCCAAGTTACGGATGCATCCAATGGACTTGTTACAAGTGTAACTAAATGTTTCTGTAACGGCAGCACCCCTAGGAAGATAGATCCCAAGGTTGCGACCGCACCGAACAACTTGAAACTTGTCGCCAAAGGTTTACACCAATGTAAGAGTACAGAAGGCGGTAAAGCTTAATATCGTTAAGCCGGACGCTTCACTCAATTAAGGTCTCGAGAGGATTGATTGTTGAAGTAGGAGAGTTCTCGCATAGACGTTCAGGTGGTTTTATCTTATGCCAGAAACTCCCCCATCAGTTTACTCCCACAATTCGAGCATACCCTTCTCCGCTAAGGGTGGTCTTACACGTCTCCTGGCACACCCTTCAGGCATGCATGTGTTGACACACTCTAGTCAGCGTTCACCTTATGCGGTTATCGTTTCTGCGGGGCATCTCCAATTTGCCCCCCCGAGTGAAAGCCTCTGCACATCGGTATCTTGCCAGTGGCTAACTGTCAAGGCACCTCATGAACTAGACTATCTATGACACCCTTCCCATATGCATTGATCTCTACTTGACTCCGGAAGCTACCATGAGCGGTTTATCTATCTACTATTTACGGGTCTCGGGCTTCCAGTGTCTTCCGCAAGGCACAGTAGTCCGCGAGTGATCCAATGGGCACTACCCATGACCACTACCTTGGATCTGCCTTACCTGTGATAGGAATCATGCTTTTAGTGTCTCTGCACCTCCCTTTCAGAGACTAAAGCGTTGGGGACACTTCTGGGCTTGGTAGGTGCAAAACTCTCCCAGTCGCCCTGGCACCACCCAGGACTACCTTTGGGATCCCCACGGTTAACACCAGTTAACCCCTTCAGTTTTGCTCCGATTTACTGCGAACAACTTGGAGAATGTACTCCGGCTTCACCCTATGCCCCCTTATATCTCCTGCGAATAGCCTATGGTCGACCAGACGGCAGCAACGTATATGGTGTTGCAAACATGTCTGCAAAGTTTCTTCTTTCCTAGACTGCACACAACTACCCAACCGTTTGCCCATGACGTCCGGGCCTCAAGGCGGGGCCGGAGGGGTATAATAGGAATAATGTCTCCAATTTACAGCTTTCTTGAAGCTACGTAGCTTGCCCAATAGCATCCCCCAGAACCCCAGATTCCAGTATCATGCATGGCTTCGCGTTACAAACATTCCAGTCATTTTTCCTGAACTCCCCGTGGGACTTCGTATTGAAAGGTAGGGTTACCCAAGCCCCATGGTAGGGTAACCTGATCCTGAGGGTAGGGTAACCTGTCTGGTGGACAAGATGGCTTTTCCCTGTTATCCCTGTCTATCCTGTTGCTGGAGATAGATGCTTCTGACCTTTCTCCAGTTACCCTGCCTAGCTGAGTAACTGCCCCTTCAGGGGTCCCTAAGTACGCTAACACCATGCCTGGGTGTATCCGGGTACCTAGTCCCTGCCCTGCCAATTCTGTTCATTCCCGGAGCCCAGGCCATCGGGTCTCCATAGGTCAAGTACTTCCTTGCCTGCCGGTTCCTACCAGTTCTCCTCCTGGCTCCCTGTATCGTTATATGTTCCGTCGGCCATAGCTCATGCATGCTGGGTCGTTACATCACTCCCCTCTTCTCTACGGTCCGTCCGGGACCCTTAGCGTCCTCTCTTGTTTCCGCGAATTGATTCCCACAGACCCTATGGTCCCTAGGCTTGGACAGATATCTTTGGTGGAAATCCCGGATGGCCTGTAAGCCTGTCCCTTCTAACATCTCATAGGGCTCCCATGAATTCTCCTCCGCCCCGTAGCCTTCCCATGAAACCACGTACTGGACGAAGCGCGACGGAAACCTCGACTTCGCTCCTCCGTACCATCGGCTGTCCACAACACCTTTGATGACGTAACTGGGCTCGTTGTCTACAAGTTCCGTGGTAGCGACTTCCTTGACCCTACCTCCTGCTGGATCCTTACGATAGGGTTTGAGCAACGTGACAGTAAAAACTGGGTGGATGCTCTATCTGGTGTGCAGTTGGCGTTCGTAGGCTCGGTTCCCGACCCCACATTTGACCACAAAAGGCCGAAACATCCGGTGGTCCAGCTTCTCCATTGGACGCTTCGTGCGGACGTTTTTTCGCTTCAACATTACGCGTTCTGCTTTCTTTGCCCGCCCAGCAGCCACCACCTCCTGGTAACATAGTGAGGTAATGGCAACCTTTTCTCGTCATGCCACTTGCATTGCCTTTCTTGTGCCCGTTGAATCGTTTCTCAAATATCTTTCCAGGTTACTTCCTATTCCTTGACCAAGAGCTCACTGCTAGGATATATTCCTTGAGTATCAGACATGACACCCGCCCTGTTGGTTCTTGGGTTAAACCCATAGTTGAACTTAAATGGTGACAACCTGGTGGGTTCTGATGTCGAGGTGTTGTACGCATACTCCGCAATGGGTAACAGCGAAACCCAATCTTCTGGTTGGTTGGAACAGTAACTACGCAAGTACTACTCCCATGTCTGATTAACCCTCTCGGTCTGCCCATCAGTCTCAGGGTGGAATGCAGTCGAAACGTTTGGTTTCACTTGCAACAAGTGCATTAAACTCATCCAGAACTTGGATCTGAATCGGCTATCTCGATCAGATATGATTGACTCTGGGAGTCCATGAAGGCGCCAAACTTCCTTCAGGAATATCAAGGCAAGCTCCTTGATAGGTACCTCCGTGGACAGGGGTAAGAAATAGGCCATTTTCGAGAATCAGTCCACTATGACCCAGATCTTGGTATACCCTTCGCACTATGGCAGTGCTACAATGAAATCCACTGAAATCGCTGTCCTCGGCCGCATAGGAACATCAATAGGTTCCAGCAGCCTGAACTTCTTGTGCCTGATGGATTTATTTCTTTGGCACTGATCACATGTCCACACGTAGTCGGTGATGTGCTCATCCATCTTATGCCAATAGAAGTCAGCCCTAACCTTGCCAATGGTCTTGTAAGTCCTGAAGTGTCCCGCGATTCAGGAGTCATGTTCTGCCTTCATGATTGTCTGCTTCAGATTCTGAACCTTGGGTACATACCACCTATTCTTGTACAGTAATAAGCCCTTTTCCGTCGTGAAATGTCAGTCGACCTCTTTGTCACCAGCAGCTATTGCCATCAAGATCCTTAAGTACTCCTGGTCTTCGCTTATCGCTACCCGCAGTTGACCCAAAAAGTAAGATTGGTGCCAAAATCCTTGGCACACCTGCAACACTTGTGGTCACAAGATGTCCCATTCCTGCCTCCCAACCCACTGTCCAGGGCGAAAAAACCACTGTGGCGGAAAATCACTCCCCCCTTGAGGGCCGGGGTCCCTACGCTGCGACAAAGCATCTGCCTTCTCATGCAACCGTCCTTCTCGGTAAAGTACCTTGAAGTTAAATGGTTGCAGGAACTCAGCCCGGCGGTGCTGCCTTCGGTTAAGGACCTTAGTACTATGGAAGTACTCCAAATTCTTGTGATCCGTATAGATCACCAACTGGTCCGTTACCGAGCAAAGCAAATGATCTCATTCCTTAAACGCCTCCACGATGGCCGTCATTTCCTTGTTATGGACATCATAATTAATCTCCGCTGGGTGAAACTTCCTACTATGCTAGGCCACTGGATACCATCTCTCATCTTCACAGAACTGGGAGAGAACAGCTCCTAATACAAAGTCACCAGCTTCAGTTTCCAGCCGGGTTGGCCGTTCAGGGTCAAAATATGCTAGGATAGGTTTGGACGTGAACGCTTCCTTCGAACAGTTGAAGGCCTGCGCGCATGCAGGTGTCCATTCACATCGGACATCCTGCTTTGTCAAGTCCGTCGGAGGTTTGGCTATCTTGCTGAACCCTTCTATGAAGCGACGATAGAAGTTGGCAAAGCCCATAGAGCTTTGAACGTCGACGACGCATGTCGCAGGTGCCCAATCCCTGATTGTCTGCACCTTCTCCCACAATATAGAGATCCCCATATCAGCGATCTTGTATCTGTGGAATTCAACCTTCCGTTGGTGGAAACAGGACTTCTTCATGCTTACAAATAGTCTAGCTTTCCGCAATTTCTCCATCACACGCCTCACTATCGCGACGTGCTCTTCCATAGTTTTGGAGCAGATCACAATGTCATCCATGTACGCGATGACTCCTTCATCCATGAGATCCCGAAAGACCTCCTTTATCATGCTTTGGAAAGTTGCCGGGGCATTACACAACCCAAACGGCATGACCGTGTATTCACACAGTCCATATGTGCACCGGAAGGCCGTCTTCCATCCCTCACCTTCTGCCATCCTCAGAAGGTAGTAGCCGTTCTTCAAGTCCAACTTGGTGCACACACCGGCTTTTCCTAACCTACCTCGCAGTTCATTCATCAACGGTAGAGGATACTTGCTCTTCACCCTGATTTTGTTCAGTCCTCGGTAGTCTATTACCAGTCTTAATGTACCATCTGGTTTTGGCACAAAGAGGATAGGGGCTGCTGCCGAGGAACTTGATCAGCATAGCTTTCCCGTTCACAGCATGTCCTTGAGATATTCCCAGATTGCCTTAAGCTGCTTTTCCGATAAGGATAGATAGGCCCAAACGGAGGTTGACTCCCGGGTAGCAACTCGATCATATGGTCATACTGCGAGTGCTCCGGTAGTGCCCCAATCCGTTCTTGACTGAAGATATCCCTATAGTTCTTATACCCGGGCAGTGGCTTAACCATAATGTCGGCACCTTCCTCATCGGAGAATTGCACAATTCCCAGTAGGTACACATTGCTAGGGTCTTCGGCTAGTAACTCTTCATTGGTCATGTACACTAACCGCCCCTGCTCTGCCCGGCAGTTAGTCTTGCAGAAATCTGAGCGCCCGGTTAGTCATCCGGTCTGCCAATCTAGGTCGGGATTATGGTCTTTCAACCAAGACATAGGTAGATACCCATCCACCTTAGTGTCGTGCATATCCGCGACTTCAAAGCGCATCTCATTGTGGTAGTCACCTACCCTCATCTCTAATACCTTGGTGTAGTGTAGACCTGACCCAGGAATGTGATTACTGCGGGTGTTGCTTATCGGCACGTGTACCTTCCATCGTGCACAAGGTACCTGAGTCTCCTTAACCCATCAGCTACTAAGTACCGGCCCAGTAGCTCCACTATCGAGCAGCAGGAGCGCTTCCACGCTTACCGGTCCAGCTCCTATCTTCCTGTCTAGCTCCTATCTTCCCATCTAACTTGACCCGCAGGTGGATAGACTTGGTATGACGAGGCAAGTTGTCAGGCTTCTGCCTCTTCGCTTGTCTTGGTGACTTAGTCATCTTCGCTTAGTACTTCCCTTTGGTCTCTTGCCTTTCAGCACAAGAGCGGCCACAACGGGTCCGTAAACGTTAAGGGATTGGGATTCATCTTTTATCAATTACTAGGGTGTTTACTATCACGCCCATATGATTTCGGGTACTGCACCCTTCTCAGGTAAACTTGAAAATAGCATCATTTATTTGATCAAGTCCAGCCAGAACCAATTCCGCTTAGACTAAACATAACAACTTTTTCCCGAGTTGGGTAGAAGTACGCTGTCAGACCGGTTCTAAGTGAAGCAACCTTGCTTCCCCAATGTCGAGCGTCTCCTCGATGAGGACCTCACCCATCTCCGAAATAATGTCCTATGACTTGCCCATCCAGCTAAGGAAATCCTGATAGAAATGCGTATAACTAGAACAAAGGAAATAACCAGAAATCCAGCAAAGGAGAGATAGCCCAGCCCACCGCGCACGGCCTGTAACATCTACCTGGCTTACCTCCTGGCTGTAGTCAGTATCAGGGTCGTTTATGCAGTAGAAGGGTACTCACCCATCTCCGAAGCCAACTCCATGGCTCATGTCCATCTATCCCTCAGGGGTCTATTGCTATGGGTTAATAAGGTTACACCTTAAAGAGAATGGGTTCTTACCTATTCCGATCCACCAGTATCAACCTCCATGATCTGAGGTGATTCCTGGCAGACTTCAAGTATCTTTGACGAGGAAGCCAGAGGTGGCACTTTGTAACGACCCAGCATACGTGAGCTATGGCAGCCGGAACCTACACCCATACAGGTAGCTCGGAGGCGAACTGGTAGGAACCGGCAGGCAAGTGAGTAATTGACCTACGGAGACCCGATGGCCCGGGCTCCGAGATGAGCAGACTTAGTGGACACAAGTATTTAGGTACATGGCTACGCCCAAGGTTGGTGTCAGCGTACTTAGGGACCTATGAAGGGCCAATACACAGCTAGGCTGGGTAACTAGAGAAAGGCCGAGTGTGTCTATCCCCGGAAGTGGGATAGACAGGGTAACAGGAGAAAATCCACTTGTCCACCGGACAAGATTACCCTACCCTCAGAACAGGGTTACCCTGCCTTGAGGCTTGGATTACCCTGTTCAAGGGCCTGAGTTACCCTACCTGCCAATACGAAGTCCCTCGGGGAGTTTGGGAAAAATGACTGGAATGTTTGTCACACGAAACCATGCATAATACTGGAATCTGGGGTTCCGGGAGATGCTATTGGGCGAGCTACGCAGCTACGAAGAAGCTGTAAATTGAAGACATTATTCCTATCATGCCCCTCCGGCCCCGCCTTGAGGCCCGGACGTCATGGGCAAACGGTTGCGTAGTTGTGTGCAGTCTAGCAAAGGAGGATCTTTGCAGACCCGCTTGCAACACCATATACGTTGCTGCCGTCCGGTCGACCGTAAGCTGTTCGCAGGATATATAAGGGGGCATAGGGTGGAAGGTGGAGTACCTCCTCCAAGTTGTTCGGAGTAAAACGGACCAAAACTGACGGAGTTAACGGGAGTTAACCGTGGGGGTCCCGAAGGTAGTCCCGGGTGGTGCCGGGACGACTGGGAACGTTTTGCACCTACCACGCCCAAGGATGTCCCCAACGCCATAGGCTCTGAGAGGGAAGTGCAGAGACACTAAAAGCATGATTCCTACCGCAGGTAAGGTGTATCCGAGGTAGTGGTCGTGGGTAGCGCCCATTGGATCACTCCTGGACCACCGTACCCTGCGGAAGACACCGGAAGCCCGAGACTCGTAAATAGTAGATAGATAAACCGCTCACGGTAGCTTCCGGCGTCAAGAAGAAATCAACGCGCATGGGAAGGGTGTCATAGATAGTCTAGTTCAGCAAGGGGTCTTGACAGTTAGCCACTGGCAAGTCCCCGATGCGCAGAGGTTTTCACTCCGGCGGGCAGAATGGAAATGCGCCGCAGAAACGATATGCACATATGGTGAACGCCGACTAGAGCGGGTCGACACATACATGCCCGAAGGGGGTGTCAGGAGACGTGTCGGACCGCCCTTAGCGGAGAAGGGTGTGCTCGAATAGTTGGAGTAAACTGATGGGGGAGTTTCTGGCATAAGATAAAACTACCTGAAAGTCTATGCGAGAACTCTCCTACTCCAACAATCAATCCTCTCGAGAACTTAATTGAGTGAAGCGTCAGGCTTGACGATATTAAGTTTTACCGTCTACTTTACTCTTACATTTGTGTGAACTTTTGGCGATAAGTTTGAAGTTGTTTGGTGCGGTCGCAACCTTGGGATCCATCTTCCTAGGGGTGCCCCCGTTACACACTTCAATGCGCTTCAGCCGCTTGTCTGTCCCTGTGGGCTCGCTTACCGGGGCTGACCGTTTCAACCCACGAGCCTGTTTGGATAAACTAACGACCGAAAACATGGCAGTATACTTCCTCCCGAAGTGACCACTTTGTCCGCACTTGGTGCACTGATTGTGCTTTCTCCGACGTTCGGTCAAAGTCGACTAGATTTCCTTATACGCTATTGCATACTTCGAAGTCGCCCAGTTTGCCTGTTTCCCCGCATTCAAATTAGTAGGTTTGGCAGGCCTCTGGTTCTGTCTGCCCAAACCTTTTTCCTTCTTCTTAAACCTCCCAGAAGTCCATGACCTATCATCCTTCCTTTCCGTTGGCTGAGACCATAGGACAGGATGGATAACCCTGTTACTGAACCGGGTGTTGTCTTCCAGCGTGTGTCTAACTTTCCGCAGAAGATCAAGGTAGTTGTTCAAGTCGGTTGGATGGGCTCCTTGAGTGCCCACGCATTCTGAACTTCCTGGGTAATACCCGACCATACCTTGTCTTGTACCTATACTGGATCTGTATAGCTGAGCTTATACATGTAGTCAATTAACTTGTCCAGGTACCCATCAATGTGATGTGGCTTCATCACCAGGTCTCGCCACTCGAGAAGGGATCGGTCTTATTCCACTTGGTCACCCCCAAAACTTCGTTCCCATCATTCCGGGAATCCTTTCCATGTTCTCAACAGGTTACTGTTGTCACTCACTGGAACACCAGGACGCTTGGCTGCCTCTTTGTTGATGTGTGAGTACAGCCTGAGATACCATGTTTGGGCGGTATCTTCTAAGAGGGGGATCACCAGGTTTACCTTGTCCATATCGGTCAACCTGCACCCTGCAAAGTATTCGAACTTGACCTCCACTAGCGTTAGGAAGCTTACAAATTCGGTAACCTTTCCCTTGAACGCCGGAATACCGCTCAACTTCTCAGACTTCTTTTGCCGCTGTCTGGAGGATGGCCGTGAGGTCGATCTGCTCCTGAATTCCCATTGTAGCTTCTTAGCACGGTGGTCACACCGTCGTTGCTTCTCATTACTCCAATCGTTCTTGCGAGTGCCGAGGAAGGCAGTCACATCAGGGAGAGAATCGGCATCATCCTCATCCGAACTGTCATAGTCAGAGTCCCGTGGATCTCCTCCCGCTCCCGTTGAACCACCTCCAGGAGGCGCATTTCCATCTCCACCATCCCCGGTATTTCCACCTGGTGTCTCCCGTGGTCTATCATACCCATCAAACTGCTCCTCCTGGCCATCCTGATTGCCATCCCTGGGGGGGTTAGCCCCTGATGGTACTGATGCCGGTGGTGGAACAGGGCGTCGCCCACTCTCAGGAGTTGGGTTAGACGCCACCTGAGTTATCCGCAGAAATGCCTGTAGCTCTGGGCAGCTCGGGGGTTGCATCGGGGGGCCAATATGCCTCCATGAGCCACAATACCCATATGTTGGCCATCCATCTCCTTCCTTCTGCCTTCTTCGATGCCATACGGGGGTCCGTTGTTCCTTCCTGCACCCATATGTGTGGTAATAAATCCATCCCATACTGGTTTCTTCCGATTTGCAGCCCAACAAGCAAAATCGATCTTGGCTTTCTGACTCACCACTTGTGATTGTGGGGAGCACGGAAGGAGGAGTTGGTTTCAAGGGGGCAGAGGGAATCACGGGTGCCCAAGGGATGGAGCGAGCGGGTGTCCAGGGTCCGGGGATCGGAGTCCCTCCTGATGGAGCCATGGGTACTCGCTCTTCCTGGCTCCTTACCTGTTCGAAAAGTCCAGGTGACGCCGTACACCGTTGTCGGAACCCTGGGCTAGCCAGTACTGCTGGCGGAAAGGCTGTCGCAGGAAAGGTATCACGAGTGGGCAACAAGACGGGTAAAGCTGTGGGTCTTGGGGCCGCGATATGAGGTACGGGAGTTGCTACCAACAGTGTTGCAGGAGGGTTAATGGGAGCAGGGGTCGGCCGAGGAGTAGGGTCAGGTGTATCTGGTGCCGTGATACGCTTTAGCTTCGACGTCCTTTTCTTAACCCGACGACTATCAGTTGGTCCAATCCCCTGACTTCCTGAATGACTGCAGGCGATCAAGGACGGGACAGACAGAGAGCCTGTTGATGATCCTGTGAAGGACGAGGTATAGCTGTAGCCTCCACCCTTGAGGCTTTCCGCCATCCGTATACCTACGGGGCTTAGGTACGCCCTCCACTGTTCATCCCGGGCTCTCATAGCCAGTTCCATCCCAAAGTTCTCCAGCTTCGTGTGGACAAGTGGGAGTAGGGGCGCCGCCTCTATCATCAGTACGTCATTCTCAGCATCAATACTATAACCCCCTGCGAAGGCCCTTTTCCAGCGCTGCCATACGATCCTTCAATGCCTTCTGGTCTCTGATCATTCGCAGGTATGTCTCCTGCTGTACTTTCATCCATTCTACTGCTGCCATAGTAATCTGTTTATGGAACACCTGCTACTGCTGGGCATTGCAGTTCCTTAGTTCCCGCTTCGCATCCACAATCGACTTGGATACCTCCCGGATGATGTAAGGTTCAACGAACTCGGGGGAGAACTTGCTAAATGGTACCCCTTGCGGCGTGGGAGGGAGCATGTCGTGGACGAGGGCAGAGTCTTGAAAGAACAAAAGGGGCGCAGCGCGAGAGTCTGTATTCATAAGATCAACACGTGAATCAGGTAACTAAATAGGGGGGGACTCCAGAAGCATTTGGTGACTGTCCCATTCAATACCGCGGACATCCGCGAAAACCAACACGCGAAATGTCTTGACAGAGTTCTTGTCAAGGTCAAGGTCAGAATCCGAGTTGGATTCCATTCTAGCTCGAAGTTCGGTACTAGCCGTTGCGCTTTCTACCCTGAGCTACTTGTTCTAGACAAAGTTACCAGTATTCACGCAAGGTCAATGCCGAAGGTCGAACAACAATTAATCAGGCAAGGCATTAAGCGAGGAGCTCATTTAATGATATACTGTAACGGGGGTACCCCTAGGAAGATGGATCACAAGGTTGCGACCGTACCGAACAACTTCAGACTTGTCGCCAAAAGTTCACACCAATGTAAAAGTAAAGAAAACCGTAAAACTTAATATTGTTAAGCCCGACTCTTCACTCAATTAAGGTCTCAAGAGGATTGATTGTTGGAGTAGGAGAGTTCTCGTATAGACTTTCAGGCAGTTCTATCTTATGCCAGAAACTCCCCCATCAGTTTACTCCAACCATTCAAGCACACCCTTCTCCGCTAAGGGTGGTCCAACACATCTCCTGGCACACCCTTCGGGCATGCATGTGTCGACACACTCTAGTTGGCGGTCACCTTATGCGGTTATCGTTTCTGCGGTGCATTTCCAATTTGCCTGCCGGAGTGAAAACTTCTCCGTATCGGTGTCTTGCTAGTGGCTAACCATCAAGACACCTCATGAACTAGACTATCTATGACACCCTTCCCATATGCATTGATCTCTACTTGACTCCAGAAGCTGCTGTGAGCGGTTTATCTATTTACTATTTACGGGTCTCAGTCTTCCGGTGTCTTCCGCAGGGCACAGTAGTCCGGGAGTGATCCAATGGGTGCTACCCATGACCACTACCTCGGATCTGCCTTACCTGTGGTAGGAATCATGCTTTTAGTGTCTCTGCACTTCCCTTTCAGAGCCTATAGCGTTGGGGACACTTTTGGGCTTTGTAGGTGTAAAACTCTCCCAGTCGCCCCAGCACCACTCGGGACTACCTTCGGGACCCCAACGGTTAACACCCATTAACTCAGTCCGTTTGGGTCCGTTTTACTCTGAACAACTTGGAGAAGGTACTCCACCTTCACCCTATGCCCCCTTATATATCCTGCGAACAGCCTACCGTCGACCGGACGGCAGCGACGTATACGGTGTTGCAAGCATGTCTGAAAGGTTTCCTCTTTGCTAGACTGCACACAACTATGCAACCGTTTGCCCATGACATCCGGGCCTCAACATGGGGCCGGAGGGGTATGATAGGAATAATGTCTCCCATGTACAGCTTCCTCAAAGCTACGTGGCTCGCCCAATAGCATCCCCCAGAACCCCAGATTCCAGTATCATGCATGGCTTCGCGTGACAAACATTCCAGTTCTTTTTCCTGAACTCCCCGTAGGACTTCGTATTGAAAGGTAAGGTAACTCAGGCCCTTGGGCAAGGTAACCCAAGCCCCACGGCAGGGTAACCTGATCTTGAGGGTAGAGTAACCTGTCCGGTGGACAAGATAACTTTTCCCTGTTACCCCTGTCTATCCCGTTGCCCGAGATAGACGCTTCTGACCTTTCTCCGGTTACCCTGCCTAGCTGAGTAACTGCCCCTTCAGGGGTCCCTAAGTACGCTGACACCGCTCCTGGGTGTATCCGGGCACCTAGTCCCTGACCATCCAATTCTGTTCATTCTCAGAGCCCAGGCCATCAGGTCTCCATAGGTCAAGTACCTACTTGCCTGCCGGTTCCTACCAGTTCGCCTCCTGGCTCCCTGTATGGGTATAGGTTCCGTCTGCCATAGCTCATGCATGCTGGGTTATTACAGTTTTGACTGCATGCCATTGCGAGACTGTTGGGCAAACTGCGAGGCTTAATCAGACACTGGAGCAGTACTTGCATAGCTACTGTTCCTACCAACAAGCTAGTTGGGTTTCGCTACTACCACTTGTGGAGTATGCATATAATACCTCGGCATCCGAATCCACTAGGCTGTCACTGTTTGAGATCAATTATGGGTTTACCCCAAGGACCAACTGGTTGGGTGTAGTGTCTGATAACCAAGGGATACACCTGAGCATTAAGCTCTTAGTTAAGGACGGGGAAAGAACCTGGCAAGAGATTTGAGGCCCGACTCAATAGGTACAATAAAGACAACGGAAATGGTGCGACCAGAAAAGCTTGTTATTACCAGACCATGTTATGTTGCAGGATGTGGCCTCTGGGTGGGCTAACAAAGCAGATCGCGTGATGTTGAACCGGAGGAACATCCACAGGAAGTACCCCATAGAGAAGCTGGACCACCAAATGTTTGGCCATTTTGTAGTCCAAGGTGGAGTAGGTACCCAAGCATACAAGCTCCAATTGCCTGCCAGATGGACCATTCACCCCATTTTTAATATCACGTTGTTGGAACCATATCATGAGGATCCGGGATCAGGTACGGTCCAGGCAATCCATATGCCAGAACTCATGGGCAATGAGCCAAGTTACGTTATCAAAGCTGTACTATAGAATCGATGGTATGGTGGAGTAAAGGAGAAATCTCTGTCGCGCTTTCTCTAGTACCTAGTTTCACGGGAAGGCCCTAGAGCTGTAGAGAACTCCTCAGAGCACTATGAGGTGCTAGAAGGGACAGGCTCACAGGCCATTCTAGATTTCTGTCAAAGGTATCTGTCGAAGTCTAGGGACCGTAGGGTCTTGGGGAAATCGAGTCATGGAAATAAGCAACAATGCTAATGGTCCGGGATGGACTGTAGCAAAGAGGGGAGTGATGTAACAACCCAACATACATGAGCTATGGCAGCCTGAACCTACACCGAGCCCCACAGCTATGAGGCGGACTGGTAGGAACCAGCAGGCACGTAAGTACTTGACCCACAGAGAACCAATGGCCTGGGCTTTGCTATGAACAGAAATAGTTGACAAGGTACTCAGGTACCTGGCTACATCTAGGAGTGATATTAGCATACTTAGGGACCCCTGAAGGGGTGGTTACCCTGCTAGGCCAGGTAACTGCAGAAAGGTAAAAGTGGCTATCTCCCGCGATAGAATGGACAGAGTAACAGGGTAAAGTTATCCTGTCTATCGGACATGGTTACCCTACTCTCAGGATCAGGTTACCCTGCCATGGAGCTCAAGTTACCCTGTCTAAAGTCCTGAGTTGCCCTATCTTTCAATATGTAGCCTCCTGGTAAGTTCCAGAAAAATGACTGGAATATTTGTCACATGAAGCCATGCATGATACTCAAATTTGGGGTTTCCAGAGATGCTATTGGGTGAGCTATAGAGCTCCGAAGAAGCTGTAAATTGGAGGCATCATTCCTATCATGTCTCTCCGGCGCTGCCTTGAGGCCCGCATGTTATGGGCAAATGGTTGTGTAGTTGTGCGCAGTCTAGCAAAAGGGAATCTTTGGAGACCTTCTTGCAATACCATATGCGTCACTGCTGTCCAGTCGACTGCAGGCTGTTTGCATGATATATAAGGGGGTATAGAGTGGAAGGTGGAGTGCCTCCTCCAAGTTATTGCAAGTAAAAGGGACCAAAACTGACCCAGTTAATGGGTGTTAACCGTGGGGGACCCAAAGGTAGTCCCAGGTGGTGCTGGGGTGATGGGGAGACCTTTGCACCTACCAAGCCAGAACATGTCCCTAACACTATAGGCTCCATAAGCTAAGTGCAAAGACACTTGAAGCATGACTCCTACTGCCAGTAAGGTGGATCTGAGATAGTGGTCATGGGTAGTACCCATTGGATCACTGCCAGACCACCATATCCTCCGGAAGACACCGGAAGCCCAAGAATCATAAATAGTAGATAGGTCAACTGCTCATAGCAGCCTCCGGGGTCATGTAGAGATCAATGCATATGGGAAGGGTATTATAGATAGTCCAGTTTACCAGGTGTCTTGACTGTTAGCCACTGGCAAGGCACCAATGTGAAGAGGTTTTTGCTCCCATGGGCAAAAGGGAAATGTACCACAGAAACGATAACCACATGAGGTGAATGCCCACTAGAGAGTGTTGACACATCCATGCCCAAAGGGTATGGCAGGAGACATGTCAGACCACCCTTAGTGGAGAAGTATGTGCTTGAATAGTTGGAGTAAACTGATGGCTGAGTTTCTGGCATAAGATAAAACTACTTGAAAGTCTATGCGAGAACTCTCCTACTCCAACAATCAATCCTCTCAAGACCTTAATTGAGTGAAGTGTCAGGCTCAACACTATTAAGTTTTACTGTTTACTTTACTCTTACATTTGTGTGAACTCTGGACAATAAGTTTGAAGTTGTTTGGTGTGGTCACAACCTTGGGATCCATCTTCCTAGTGGTTGCTCCCATTACACCTAGTATCAAAGCCACCCACCCAGGTTACAATGGCATTATGTTGCTGGTGACATATATAGAGATGCGAGTTCAGATAGTTGGCTAACAGTTGAAGGGGTTCCTTAGCTGAGATCTTGTACAACAGAACCTCATGAAAACTGATAGAACATTGCAGCTGCATGTGAGAAAGAGATTAGAGGTGTTGGGGTTTATCAGCAGAGGACTTTTCTTTGTTATATAAAGGAGTGTGCCCCTCTGTAATTTACTTTTCTTATCCAATCTGGTAATTTCCTGCCTACACCTGTACTTAGTAATTACACATGTGTGACTCTTCTTCGTATTACTGGAACCTGTGAACCCTGACCCTAAATACTGGAACCCAGTCCCTGATCTCCTAAAACCTTGATACAAATACTACTTATTTGTGTACCCATACCCATCTCTTGTCCTACTTACTGTAGTGTGCCTTGAACTTTCCTCTCTTGACCCTGCATGGACCCTGCCCATTACAGTGGAAGAGGTTATTGTAGGGATAAAGGTCAAATTTATTGTATTACAGGAATATAAAGACTTTACAGACAAGATTGTATAGATGGTTTCAGAGTAAGGATCACAGGTAGTACCCATCAGACCAATGTCCAAAGTACATTACCTGAGGGAACTTGTAGACCTACTTATTTAATAACCGAAGTTGATCGAATAGTAGTACTGCTTCGACCCAATGGAAACAACAAAATCTATAGCCACTTGCATAGATGCAAGTCATATGAGAATAAGAGTTTCTAGATAGTTGTTCCCCTTGTTGGCCTAGTAGTTAGCCACTAGCAAGATAGCAATAGGAACAGGTTCTCACTCTAGTAGTCCTACTTAAAATAGTTGACAGAACCTCTTAATACCCGATAAATAATAACTTGAATGTGCTGGTATGTGTAGACCTTCAGGAATACAGTGGTAGTGCTGAGTAACCCTCACCAGAGAAGTGCTTACTCACATAGCTGGATAGTAATGAGGTAACAGATAGTAGTATATAATATCAACTTAAGTATATATAAGTTTACCTCTATCCTGACATATTCAACTATCCTCTCAAGCCCTTAATTGAGTGAAGCTCCTGCTTAACAATATTAAGTTTTACCATTCACCTTATTTTACTTTATTATCATTGCCTTTACACTTTTTGATCTTGATGTTTTTGGTATAGTCACTTCCTTGGAATCCATCTTCCTATTAGGTGACCCCATTACCATGGTATACAAAGTATTGCCTTTTTGGTCTGCAATTTTACAAGAGGTTTTTCCTACATTTAATGAATGTCTACCTAGATTTTCAGTCTATTCTAAGCAGTTGTGGTTGCATAGGTAGTAAATTAATTGTAGTAGTGGGGTCGCCGTTGCAGCGCCGGACGAAGCCTTTTGTCCCCGTACTTTATTGTTTCATGCGATTCAAAACAGCTAGCTAGTGCACTCCACAATAACATAATTTTTCGCCGTGACGGTCCAAATTAAGGTCGACAATTAAATTGTTTTGGGAATTAGAGTGCTAACTTAACTTCCGTAGACGCCCCAAATCCTAATTCACTGCCACGCGAGACCAACTTTCCCTCGCCGGAGACCCTTGCGCCGGTAGAAATCATGCGGAGACCGATTATTTTAGCCCAAGCCAGAACCGATCCACCACTCCAAATGTGGCATCGCGGGCGGGGGGAAACGGGGAGAACAGCAGGTTTGTAAAGCCCCTTCTGTTTACCCTTCTTAGCCCGCAGCGAAACAGTACCCCGCACTTGGCATCAAACAAAATCTTATACTAATATCTGTCCCAGATCTCCCCCAATCTAGGCATCAGAGCTCCCGCCGCAGCAATCCCCCTCCCCTGTCGAACCCAGGAAAGCACTCCACGGTGCATATGCTCCCACAAAAATCCCTCGCCCATCCTGTGATCCGTACACGGGGCAATGGATAGGACTTGGCTTCCAACAAGAGCAAATTATTATCATTATTACTAGCGTGCGATAGGACCAGGTTGCGGGAATGCCCCGCACGTGGTTGATTCCGCAGTGGCCGCCAATATTCAACCCGTTTACTCGTGATACTACTCAATACATCTCTTCTCTCCAGTAATTGTGACATTGCCCGGGATAGCACCCACAACCGACAGTACACGTAGGAACTTCCCCCCTCCCAAGCACAATACATATGCGGTAGGTATATTAACCTACAAGAGTACCCAAAGTCGACCCAAGAAAAGTAAGCCTCGCGTAAGTTTATTGACAAGCCCCTACCGGCAGGCCCATCGGACAACCAAGTTGCCGGAAACACTTCCTTGTACCGGTTTCATGGTGACAAGAAAGCTCCCAGCAGCGAGGCGAGGAATTTAAAGACACCCACTATTTAAATTTAGCAGAGCCAGGCGATGGATGGGTGGTACGAAGAATGAGGCGACGGTAGAGTCCCAAAGTCAATCCTGTACCAGGTATCATATCGAGCGCTAGCTCCATTCAGTCCGTTTATCAGACAGGAATAGTGCTCAATACTAAGCACCTAAGACTTCTCACATCATACATATCGGAGTGGGCCCAATTCTTGCACGCAAGATCTAAGGGTCACTATCTCCTTTCCTCCTGCTTGTCTCTCCCCAGAGGTCTCTGATGTGATGTCCTTGCACTCAATAAAATCGGAGCAATGGGCGTCATAACCTATCGGATATCCGGCCCTACAGGCCGCCATGTACATGCCCCAGGCCACAAATGGTCGCTTGCATTAGGATGCAAAAAACACCCTCCGAGTAGAATGTCCCTTAAAGTGGCTTTCCGACCCCACCAACAATTCACGCCCCGTCATATCATTTTGAAGTTCACCCGCATTCAGACCACCGGGTTTCTCTTGACCTTTGACAGACCCCTGCCCCTGACCGAGACATGCCTTGAAATGCTCGCCACCCTCTTGCCATTGCTCTTTTCGGAGCCGAGACAAATTTTGTCTTCAAAAGTTGTCAACGCCCAGTTTTCTTTTTAAGGCTTGGTGCCTAGATGAAGGCAGACCCTACCTTGCGGAGAGTACAGTTATCCTTATCCCACCTCACCGCACCAAAAATTAACTCCAGACACTCCTCACGCTTCAATATTTCCTGCGGCTGGTGGTGTGCGGAATCTTCAGTTGATCCCAGAGGAACATATGCTTCCATCGAAGGCTTTCGTTAATCCATGACCGGTACGCTTGAAAGAGTTTCTCCCATCCATCCACTCCTCTCAAAAAAAAAAAATTTGCAAACCCCATCCCGCATTCTTTCATCAGCTGTCCCTACTCTCTCCATGACCAAATGCGAAGCCCCATTCACTCCCAATTCCAAGACCCTGAACATCCGCCTTTCGCGGGGGTGGTTCGCAAGAATTGGTCACACGAGTAGCTCCCTTACCTACCCTATCCACGCATCACGGACGGTAAATATGCTACAGGAGTGGGTTTGTAAAAGCTAACACAAACACCTTCAAGGCAGGAAGAAGCGGTCGAACGAGCGACCAAACAAGCGCAAAAACTCCCGCAAGAAAGCGCCACCCTCCCAGCCGAATCCTTCAGAAGCTGGCCCTTCAACCGCTGCATCCTCATCCGTTCAGGGAAGCTTTACGCCGTCAAACATTGGCGCGCGACCCGAGCAGACGAGTTTAGGCGGCAATTGCAATACCGCGCATGAGAGCAACTATGTCCTCTCGACTCCCCATGACTCGAGACCACGAATATATGCCCCTCAAGCGCTGCCTTGCTATCCCCGTACAGTAAGAGCTCCATCCGTCGCTATGACAAGCCGGGCAAAAACGGGGCTAATCAATGTTCGTTTCCAAGATCGTCGCCGGGGAATGGTACATTCACCACCCAGGCTCGCTGCCGGAACCATTCCAGGTGTGTTTACCCCTCTCGATTCGCGAAAGAAAAAGAAAAAGTCGTTGTGTTGCCCGTCTAATAGATGGAGGTGTTGATAGCAAGGGTATCATGCCTGGGTAAAGGCTGAACGGGAGGCTTCCTGCGGATTAACCCCGCGCCATCCGGGGGCAGCTCGGTGGAACAATCGCACTTTCAGATACTGGCGACTGGCAACGGATTTCAGTAGATTCCTAGACGACAGCGAAGGCGAGGACACCGACGAGCCGGAACCCCCCACGAACAGTAAGTTGGCGGCCAACATCTCTCCCGGTCTGAGGATATCCGGGCTTTGGGGTCTTATTGACTGGTTGATCGGCTAATTACAGGCGCTCGCATAGCTATGGTCGACCGGAGCGAGAGAATTGGCGCTGGGGATCACCAAACCTCCCCGAGGCCTACCTCCTTCAGCCGTCCGATCCCGCAACGCCCTTACACCGCACCGCCGCATCACCGCGACTACATCACCTAAAATTTGTGGGTGGTTGTCTGCTACGGCTACAAGGTTACACACAAACGCAGGCTGCTGTTCCATCTGCTACGCGTGACATTGCGGAATGCTGTGTGATTCTTTTATTATATTATCCCTTCAACATTGGGACCTAGGGGGGCAGGGTTGCACGTAGGAAATGAATTGGGAATGTTTTTCGGGGACTCTCTTTCCTACTCTTTTTTTTTTTTTTCCTTCTTCGCTTTGCAATTGGTATATTGCTTATAGAGAAAAGTTTTTTTTTGATGAGTTTTCATGTCCGGACGAGTTGCGACCCACCCAGGGAATGCAACGGTAACGCTGCCGAGATCTATCTACAGTATGATGTATTCTCTTATATATGTTGCTCTGTTCATTTTCCTCGCATCCATTGCGGTGCATGTATGTTTTAAAACAGGAACGAACCATAGAACACGTGGGAAGCCCACCCGACATTCCCATTTTCTAAATCCCCCGCAACTTTCTCTTTTTTTTCTCTTTCCACCATGCACCACTTCAACTCCATTACAATATAACACCAGACCCGGGTTCAGCAGTTATTCCCAATCATCGGGCTGTTCCATCCCCCACTCTGTATGGCGGGATTTCACGGGAATCAGGAGGAGAATTTCTATGGGAAAACCTTGGGCCATAAGCAGCAAGGCTGAGAGAACAGTTAGGGGATGGTACAGTACACGTACCCAGCGAAAACCGCCGGGAGGGAATGCTCCAGCAAAAGCGAGAATTTCCCCGCGGGGCGCACGAAGTAGCATCGGGTCGTCGAGAAAGGCGATTTTGCATGCTTAAACTCTAGATGTGCTGCGAGAGTACGGCGTGCTTGTAGATACACTCTTCCCAAAAGGAAACCGATTCCGCCACCGGTACCGTAACCCGCAGGGCACAAGTAAAAAAAAAAAAATTTAAAAAAAAAAAACATCGCACAGAAGAAAAAAGGTCAGCCCACCGCCAGCCCTTTCATACCCTACTCGTACAATTCCGAAGCGCAGACAGATATCATCATACCCTTGAGGTGAGAAATACTGCTGCACCCTTGGCGTGCTCCTGGTTAACCTCCATGTTCGACCCACCATGCATCGCAACCCGCAGAGAATCAACGAGCGGATTTTCTCACCCAAATCTCACCCTCCCCATGTGCAATCCAGCTTGCAGAACTTACTGCGGCGAAATTGGCGTGAACACCGCACATCCCTGTGTGACCAAATGCCTCCGTTATATGCTGGTACAGAACCCATCCATCCATCAGCTGCACTCACCATACCGTACAAATAACTAGAATCCCAGCCAACCACCTACAAGTACTCGTGCAGCTTAGCGTAGACTCTCTCTCTCTCAAAAAAAAAGGGAAAACGTCGGTACCCATTTATCGCCCAGTGTGAATAGCGGGGAGAGCGGAAACAGCGGTTCCACCGCCTATCCTGCGAGACTACTCCCGAGTCAGCGGCCGGTGCAAGGTGGGACGGACTAGGCGGACTCAGGACGGTGAGATGATCCTGACCTCCCCATACCCCTCTCGCGTCCCCAACGGCAGAGATCGACAACCATCGGACCCTCCCTCCATGACCCGCCTCCATCCCACAAGTACTGTATGGCACAAGTACAACAAGTACCGGTATATGCTCACTAATTGCACGGGCCGGGGGCGACCCACCAAGCGGGATTGTGCGGGCCACATATTATTGTTCACGCTGTTTCTCACACCGACACAGCTGCCGTACCGGTACAGTACTGGCTATAAGCGAGGGCATACCCGAATACGGAGCCTATGATACGGTAGTTCCGCTTGCGCGACAGATACGCACGGATCATTGGCCCCCAACCACTCTGCTCGGGCACCCCATTGTCTCGGAAAAATCTCATTGATAAAACGTTCCTTCCCACCTCCTCCTCCTCCGCCCGCTCTCGCTCCATTGCGGGACACGGTCGAATAGCAACTACCGCTAACGCCCACATCCAGTAAGGAACGTCGCTGATCAATGATCGGAGGGAAGGGAGGGCTGGAATGGATTCCTCACATACCGGTATGCAGGTTATGCAAGCTTACTTGGCTAGTCCAACTAATATTACTTGTATACGATGCAATGGGGTTAACCTTACGGTTGGTTGGGGAGGTTGCGGGCACCGATGGAAGAGTTTTATTCTTTTCTTTTTTATTTTCCTCTTTTCTTTTTCCTTCTTTCCTTTTTCTTCCTCTTCTCTTCCCCCCCCCCATGATCTGCTCTTCGCGTAACTCAGCCAACACTCGATGGTGCAATTTTGTTGGAGTACGGTACGAGTACTGTACTAGTACTCGTACTGTACCGCACAATGAAAAGCTTGGCTACGCTCGATGCCGAGCGATTGACCCGGATAAAATGTCCGGTCCTCGCCCGAAAACCCACGTTGGACAGATGGGGTCGGTAACCAACCATCCAGACGACAGCGCGGTATAGCTCGAGTAAGGCGGTCGGTTCGTAGAGCCGAGTGAGATTTGGTGAATTCAAAAGCTTCGTAATGACAAATTATACGTGAGAGTGGAGTGCCCAGTTGGCGAGCTCCGGTTAATGGAAATTTCCGTAAATACGGGGCCTGTCTCTGCTGCCTTGTTCGTTAGGCCAGTCCATCATCTCGTAACCCATCACTCGTTTAGTGTTCGTGCGGCCTGCGGTGCAGGGACCGGTAGCGTGTAATGTAAATTTATCTTCGGCTTTGTCGAACAAAAGGGGTCGGCAGTCCTTTCATGCCAAAGTTAAGTTACAAAAGGAGGACCATGCACAGTACCGGTACGCACGACAAATCCTCTAGGGGAAATTGGTGAGGCGGTTTACCGGTACTGTACCACATTAGCCCAGATCTCACTCCGTTGATTATCAAACGGAATCATTCACCCATCCTAGCTATGACATAGCTTGTGAGAAATAGAGTCGTGCTATGCGAAAGCCCGGCTGCGGGCAGGGAAGAACAAGGTTTCAAAAAGACACCGGTCCGCTAGGGAAGCTGAGGTTAAGGTATGCATGATAAATGGGAAGGAAAGGGGGAAAACGGGCGAAAAATTGCCGAACGCCAATTGGCCCGGGCTGATGGAAACCCTCCCATCCGTTCGGAAGCGTCTGAGCCGGAATCGAGATTCGCCTTGAGAGCTGAGCAAGACAACCGATCAGTTCACCCCGTCCCGCAATCAGAATCCATGAGCAAGCCGCAGTCAATTGAGGAGTCACGACCCGTCTCGGAAGCGGAAGAGCGAGGCGTACTGTACCAACTTTTGGTCAGTGATGAAGTGACCCAATCCCGTGTAGAGATGGGAATGAATAAACTCCACCAAAAAAAAAAAAAAGCACCCCACGCCGCCAGCACATGTTCCTCATCCGCAACGACTGATTGCTTTACACGGCCACGTAGGACCGAAGTCCACTGTTCAGACGGAGAGAGGGCGAGAAGGGTTTTTCGCGCATCTTTCGACGTCACTTATCACCGACCTACGGCGTTCCGAGCGATCGCTCTAGCCGAAAACTTGGCTACACGATGCGGGAGAAGGTGGCAGGGAGGTGCGAAATGGCATGCATTTACCCTTCAAGAAAGAAGGTTAGACGCTGATCGCTAACTTAGCGAGTTGCGCAACACAGGGATACAGTGATCGGCTAACCTGTGGAGGTTAGTAATGAGATAGATACGGTGGGAAGCTCTAGATATCAAAGCTTTTTTACCCTCCCGGGCATCACTCTTACCGGGTTGGGTGGCTTTTACCTCCAACTTTTAGCGGTACTACAGTACGAGTAAACGCCTTGCCCTCAACAGCCTTTTGGTCTCATTGCTAACTTCCGCACTCAAGTAGAGTACCGGTACTCGAGTAGGGATGCAAGCGAGCTCGTCTACCCCAGCCAATGAGAAGAAGGCCGAAGTCGTACCGGTACGTGCCCAAGAGTTCTTCCGCTGCCTTCCAAGGGGAGGGTGGGTGGGGGGAGTAACTGAGCCGTCCTGGGCACTGACATGTGAACACGGTACTGTACCGAGAGCAGTTACAGGTACCGCGGTTGTACCGCACCCTGTTGACTCGTACCTGTTGCACCACTCGCACGGGTAACGCAAAGACAGTGTGCAACTTACCCGTACCTTCGCTCTGCCTAAAATTCTCTCTCGACACTGGCTAACACATGCGTGGTTGGAACGATGAATTGTCCCTGTTCCAGTATGATATGAGGCTACAGGAGTCTGTTTAGGCCTGCCATTAGCAAGCGTTACTATGCAATAGCTGCAGTTCTGCAGGAAAAATAGCCATAGCCCCGGCACCCCACTGCACCAGCCCTCCATCTGGGGCTAGCAATCCAAGTGGTGTACGTACCAGTGATTCCGCTCCCTAACTACCGGTAGTATCCCACGGCTAGCGCCCCAACATACAGCACAAAGTATTGTCGAGCAGAGCTTGAGGAAAGGTGTTTCCACAGTACATCGGTGTCGGTGTGCGCAGAATCAGGCTCAAGGAATAAAGCGCACACCGGCATGTCTTAGAGACGCGGATATGGCCTTATCCCTGGGGCAGCTATCTCATAGCCGCTCACCATCACATCTGAGACGGAGAACCCACACGCACCCGTACCACGACTCAGACCGAAAGGATTGATGGTGGAGCCACCATACATGCGAAGTATCATACCCAAGTACTGTAAGAGCACTTTCCCGCCGGCATCGTGACGAGCGATAATCCCATATTATTTCTCAATCGAGGCCCGGCCCTTGCTTAAATATCACAACTCATATATTCCCGTTCTTGTAAGATCACCCACGATAAGTCACTTATCGATCAATTATATTGCCGATAAATTCTACACTTCCAAAACTCCTTGCGGTCAGCACTGCCTGCCGTGCGATGGATTTGCTGGCTGCGTGTCTGCGGTTTACACCGCACTCTCCGATTATAGTATCAGGGTATCGTGTCATTAAGAGATAGTATGGAGAGTTGGACGAAAGTGCCTAATGCCATTTTTCCCTTCCCCCCCACACACACACCCCTTTACCGGCTGTACGACTACCGTATCTTGTGCTTGCAACAAAGCACATTTTTTTTTTCGGAACCACTCTTGCAATCTGCGAGTATGCGGGTCGGACAAATAGGGTTTCGATGCCTCCCCCCACCGATCGAGAACGCCGGTGGGGTCGGGGAAAGGGAAAAACTGTTGAGGGTGGGGAGGAGAAAGAGGAGAAAATATAGGCCCTAGTGCCACACTGTATATTACTAGGGCCAGAACACCAGGACAAAGGGAGAATCAAGACAGCTGGGCCATATATTTGATACCGACCATCATTGCCATCAGGGCTACACACGTAATCATGGGGCATAGACCACCCCGCAGAAGCTTCGTAGTAGTCTCCGATTATACCCCTTCAGCAGAGTTTGATCTGATTCCACAGATGCTGGTGTAACGCCATAGCTCCGATCAATGAGGAGGGTGATGTGAAGGGCGCATGCTGTTACGGTCATGTGATTTGATGCGTCTCAGGTTGAGTGATGGCTGGTGGACATACCGCACTGTCTGGCTGGGGGTACACTGGGTGGTAGGAAGGTCTGACAGAAAGTCCCCCATACTGTTGGCACGGTAAGTCCGTGTCTTGGACAGGAAAAAGCAAGGCTATTCCGTGCTACGGGAGCTATAGTCACCTCCCATTGGTATTTATGCGCATTTGCAGTTATTGGTGAGTTGGGGCAGTTTACTATCTTTTGCTCCCGCAGCCTGAGAGCGATTCCCTCTCGGAGCCATATATATTCGGGTTCGGGCCACAGCGATGTGCCGCGCAGGGTCTTCCTCTTGGAGTTACCACTGCCTCCAAAACTCATTTCTAAGGGTCCAATGAGAAAAATATAGGGTGGTTTTGATGGAAACCGCGCATATAAGTATGATACATAGATACGGTACCATCCAGCGCAGTTAAGATGCAGTTGCGGATCCAACAAAAATTTCTCAAGGCAAAAGCCCGCCGAGACATTGAAGATGTGGGAGTAACGAAAATCTTGCAAGGGTTTGAATGGTACAGTACAACCGTATTCATAGAGGCGATGCAGTCTCTTAGTTCCGTACCAATATCCAGAAAGCATTCGGTGCGAACCCAACGAGCACGCGGTATGATACCAGTACTCCCGCTATATGCTGCCTCTTATGACAGGCCCTGGTAAAGCCAGCAATTGTACTTGTGGCACAGGAGATGACTGTAGCCCTCCGCATCCGGGCTTCAGTGTACCTTACCCGCACAGCGCCAACAGAGCTCAACCTTGTCTTGAGAGAAACGGGGAAAGATGTTAGCAGGGGTAGCCGGAGCTATTTCTTCTCTGTTCCCGTAAATTGATCGCCGACTATCAACTGGGGGATATCTCTCAACCTGGGAGCTCTTATCACGCTTCCCCGAATGAGCTGGGTGGAACCGCCGCTAGCCTGCTGATTGAGTTTCAATATCTACCGGTATCGTACCCTATGCATAGGGTTTTCGCACAAAATGACAAGTCCGTAGGCTAGCCGCAGATACCGCCAGAAGCATCAACCGCTAATGCAAGGTTTCGTTAATGGTACCGGTAGTAGCCTTCGTTATCACAATATCGAGGATATGGATGCTCTGGTCGGCTTGAGTGAGGTTAAACAAGGATTTCTCCAAGCCCAATCCCTTCTGAAAGAGGATCCTGATGACACATAAACCGTTGCTCGAAACCTGCAACATCGGACAGCGACCATGTGCAGGATGCGAGCAAATATCCCTTTGAGTAACCATATGCTAAACCACTGTGAGCGTACACTACCCACCCTTTTTTTTTCGTTGCAAGTATCGCACTTTCTCAACAAGGCCTAAGAACGTTCTCCTGCGTAAGTCACACGCCAGCCAGAGAACAGTGTTGGTGTTGGTTTCCTCTAGATGCCCACAACACGCCCTGACTTACCGATTTTCAACTCTTGCTCCAAAAGCATTAGTTAAGGCTCCCAACGAAATGGAAAACTGGAGGATATGAAATGTTGCTATTGTTTAATCGACTTAATCTTCGCACTGTGGAGCCCCACCAATACTAACATACATCCGAATATCATGCCAATTGACTCCAAACCCCCTATTTTCGATCCGGGATCTAATAGCTTCTGAGCCTTTCCCGTTGAACGGAAATTATATTGCGAGCTCAGATACGACCTCCCAATTCGCGTTAGGTCGTAGGGGTCCGTCTCGCATAAGTGGTAAGCTGAGCAAGTCCCGGGAATCATTCAATCGTCCCGTAGAAACATTGCCGCCAGCCCTCACCCTTCTTATCTGCGAAAGGTTGTGTGAAACGCAAATGATCGTTTATTCGTAGAACTAGCAGCGTACTCGCATACGAAAAAGCATTTCACTCCAGAGCGTCCCCTCGGTCCTCCTTCCTACGAGCAGGCCACATTCGCCGATAACTTGCACGCTAGTATGGCTGGACCCAGGTATCCACCCCACTTTCCACTTACTCTGTCCCTTGCCAAAAATGCCCAGTCAATAGGTTCCCAAATTCAGGACAAATGGCTTTGGAGAATGACTCCCAATGGTGGGGTTCCTCACCCAGCGGCATCCTAAAAAATATCTCATTTGTGCTAGGGCCCGGTGCGGTTTATGTAAACACCTGGTGCAAAGTGTCTTGCTTATAGTAAGTGAGAGCTGCATATCCAAAAGAGTGACCCAATTTCGGCTTAGGAGAAAGGATCCTACCTTCCGTCAAGCTTGCGGTTTAAATTTCTGATCCTTAGAAATATCTGCAGTTTTCATGCGAAGAATCCCAACCGACTTTACACCTAAATATCAGCATAGATGACGGGTTTATGGCTTCGTTGGCCGTGCTGGTTTTAGGGCATGAATAGGGTTTTGGTTCCCATAGAGCCTTGCCCTCTGATAAACTGCAGCCTCAAAAAAACACAATCACACTTAGAGATGGGGTGAATACCCTTTTAGAATTTCCTATGACATGAAACGATCCTTGCTCATAAAATCAAATGAGAAACATCTTCCATTATACAGGTCCATCTATGATACCAACCATTTTGATCCCTATTAGAAAATCAAGAAAAAAAGCCACTTTGAAGGTAGGAGAAACAAACTGTTTGAACATTCCAGAACTCATTGATGCCACTAGCCCCCATGAAGCCAGCGAGAACTCCAGCCCCCTTGACCACGCACCGGTGAAGGGGAGAATGAAGGATATAATATAAAAGTACAAGCCACCCACAATTGGAACCCCGAGGAAGCGAGAAAGCAATAGGAAAAAAGCGTAGAGATTACAGGGATATCTAAACCGTGATTACTTTTTGGAAGAGAGAAAAAGATGCCGAAGCAGAAAGTAAAATGTATGGTAAATGCACCGTTGTCGCCGGACAGATCACGGAGGAAGGAAAAATAAAAAGCCGGTAACACCCCACTTTCGCCAACTAGTAAGGAATATGTAAGGAATGAAGTAAGTAAAAGTGCTATGTTAAAACCAAATGTTCAGCAGGAAGGGAATTTTGGAAAAGACATTCGAGTATAAATTGTCCCGAATACTTGCTTTCAGTACCCTCAGCTTCCCAATCTCTAAAGGGTCCTCGCAGTCGGAGCGCGCTTCTTTCTACGGTTAATTTCAACACGGCCCCCGCCGCCCTGGCCATGTCCGATAGCATAAAATACGCTCTCTTCCCAGAACAAGTTTTCCATCAGAGAGCCTTCTTGCTCACCCCAACCATTAACACTTTCAAATAGACCTCGGGTACTCTCGCCACCGCCGGCATCGGAAAGGGTATTACCGTTCATGCCCCCGCTACTAGATTTCTCTATTGAGAGTCGATGAGAAGCTCGGAAGCCCCATTTGCGACGTCTCTCCCTCTCTTGGACGATAGCCTTGACATCATCATACCGCTTCTTCGTACTCTGGTTTCCCATACCGAAATTCTCATGTTCAACGACCAATTTCAAGATATTGAATGGTACACTCAAGATAATAGTAGAGTAGATCCCCGTTATTTGCGATTCCGGATGTGGGGTTGGATTGGAAGATGCTTTTGGGAGTTGATTGAGTTCCTTAGGGAACCGACAGAGTTTTTGGCTTGAAGGGGCGTTGCGGTTCAGCTTGAAGTTGAGAGGGAAAGATTGAACCAAGAACTCAATGACGTCCATAAACAGTCGGCTTTTCAAATCCTTATAAGCACCATCTCCATCCCCCACTCTCTCCGACTCATCCAGGATAAACACCAGGAGCCTCTCTACCGCACCTCCTTGAAGTTGCATCCCCCACTTCCTAATGCCCCAATTTGCTTTTTGAATGACTCCTGGAACCCCCAACAGGTGGCCAGCGGCAAACAATTCAATGCTTCTCTCCAACATCCTAACCTCCTCATTCACAGCCGAGCCATCTATTTGGTCGCTGCTGCTATATGGAGCGTTGTCGGTAATGTCGGCAGACGGTTTCACTGCATTGTGACTTCCACGGGTCCATTCAAGAGTCCTATGCTGGGGATGCGTAGGATCGAGGAATGCATCAAGTTCCCAATCTGAGGCACCATACAGGCTCCTTAAAGCAAGGAGGAAGCTATCTTCACTCACTGGCTCATTGTTAGTCTCAAGCGACAATGTGAGTTTACCGTTTAGCAAGCGATGACTTCCGAACTCGGATCTATCCTGAGTCTCGCCCCCACGTTCCATCTCGTCAGCCCAAGACGTTTCGGGAGATATCCGACTATGTCCGGCGGAAGATTCCATAGTATCAACCTTCTGGAGCGAAATCCGAAGTAAGTCATGTAACTTGGCTGATCTCGCTAGGATGAACGAGTGGGCGTTGTGCTGCCGAACAACTGGGCCAGAACTTCCCGTCTCTTTTATAACTAAAAGGACATCCGCGAGATTTTGATTCAAAAAGTATCCAAGAGTATACGACTGGAGCCGTTGGGCAGCTTCGGTATCTGCTGGAGTAAAAACGTCGCTACGGACATGAAATTCATTACACTCATGTTGTGTGAACGCTCTTTTCCTCGGCTGGCAGGCCGTGCGAACCGGTTCATGACGAATGGGAGTGTGAGAACTTAGGTCGTGAGGCTGTTCGCGATAACCCCCATCAATATCAGCACCGTCATCGGAATCAGAGAGAGCAATGAACGATATATTTCGAAGACGAGGATTAAAGTCACAGATGCTAGATTGTCTTGACTTAGCTACCTGCGATCTGGTAAATGCAGTGTTGTCCTGTGGTTGATCATGACGAAGAGTCTGTTCAGTAGATTGGGCCAATGGAGAATAGGAGGGTTGAGGAGCATGGGAGAGCCCCGGGGGCAAGCCAAAGGGATGAGTGGGTGTGAACGGCGTTTGCGGATTTGTACTACTTCCAACTTCCGAAGTATGGCCGGAGGTTTCCATTGCTCCCTGCGACTGGAAAGGAGGCATTGGAGGTAACAATGACCCTGTATTCGGAGGCGTGATGTTTCCCGGAAAAGGATACTGTGCAGGATAAAACATCTGGGGTTGATTTTGAGCATGTAGGAAAAAATGGGGATGATGCGGAACTGGCCCACTAGAGTGCGGAGGCCCAAAGGATGGATATTGCGAACTAGGTGGTGGTATGTCATGGCTAGCGAATTGATGAAAATGTCTGTTAGGCTGAAAACTATTCGTATGTGTACCTTCGTAAAATTGGGGTGGCTGATTGGGGGAAAACCTTGAGTGCTGAGAAAAAAGCTGATCGGGAATATCCGGCCTGTGGCCGTTTGAAAGCAGGAACTCGGACCGCCCACCATTCGGAACTGGTCCATGCTCGACTCCTGTTTTATGCAAATCTTCGTCTTCGGCTTGGGTGGTCCGACCGTTCGATTCGATAACAGAGCCTGGAAGCGCGGTCTGTTGAGACGAAGATTGCTGCGGAGGTAAACCTACAAAGGACGACCCCGGTGGGCCATATGCTACGGACTGCTCAGCAGAAAAAGAAACCCCAGACGTAGTAGTAGGAGTTTGTATCTGTTGCACATTATCAGACGGCGACATAATGCGTGGCTGTGATGTAGCCAACTCGTTGCAATTAACGCCAGGAGACGATGGGTCGGGCTCTATGGTAACAACTTGATAAGTTCTCTTGGGTGCCGAGTATTCTTCTCCTTCTCTACCTCCAGCCAAGACGATGGCGGCTGTCTCCCTCGGTAGCGGCGTTCCAGGAATACCAGGTTTCAAGGGAAGACTAGCGTGCCCTTGAAGTCCGGCCGGAGGAGGTGTTGGATCTGTACTCGCGCCACGGCCAATGCCTTGCGCAGGAAACTTCTTCGGTCTGGGGGCCACCGGAAGAGCTGGGGGAACAGCAGCAGTAATTGATCTACGGACAGGAGCTTGGGCGGGGGGGGGTCTAGGGGGGAGTGATGCAGGGAGAGTCGAAGACGAAGGGGGAGGAGGCTTGGGAGGGGTTGGAGGAAGCTTTTCCATGATGAGGCCCCTACAATTTCTTGGGTGAATATTCGTTGGCGATATGCCTGAGGAAAAGGAGGAAGGAGAGAAATCTCACAACTAACCGAAACAAACCTAGCAGCGAGCAATGCTAGGTTCAGCGACGCCTACAGCAAGTAGGCTGGAGCAAGTTTTAGTGACGATGATGGGAGGCGGTATCGGTATCGATAAGGGAGGTGGTGGTTGAGAGGAAGGGAAGGGAGGGGTTTGAGAGAGCTGTGACGAGACTTGAGGAGGGGCTCCAGGCCTAGGGAAATGGCCTGGGGCTTGTTGGTTGCAAACCGACGGGGAAGAAAAAAAAGAAAGAAAAAATGGCCACAATATTACATCATGGATTTCTGCACTCATGTGAGAAAATCAAGTCCCGAATTGGAGAACTATTTTCCACCATGAATAAATTCACTCATAATTGAACTACAATACGGTCAGTTCTTCCTTGTTTACACATTTTCTCTCTTAACCTAATAAAGTGGATTGACGTTGGGTAAGGATTCGGCAAAGTCAAGCCTCTTGATGATATAATGCCAAGACACTGTCGGCCTTACACCAACAAAGCAGCAACTCTGCAGGGTACCGGTAGCCGAGCAGTGTTCAAAAGTACAACTATGTGATCACCCTATAATGAATTATCAGCATCCGCCTAACTTTATAGCTTAACTCTGATTGAAGAAGAATCAGCTACTTGAGTTCAGCGCCGGCCTTTTTCACACGGCTATGATACTCTAGTTTAGATTTAACTCCACAGTTTGGCCGAGGGTTTTCTCTCGCAGGTTAGGGGTGAATTGCGAGCCTAGCAAACTTATTGGGCGATAAGCTATGATACCGTACTCTCAAAGTGCCTCCGAAGCTGTCGCAGACGAGTGGGAGCTGTCAGCCATCGTGCCGGAAACTAGCAAAAAAAAAAACCCTCTCCGGATTAGGACTGACCACCATCCGGAATCAATAAGGAGATTCTGGAGTGATCCTGGTCGATTACTATGAAATCCGGGAAGGGCTTCGAAACCCACAAAGAAATGCATACGGTGGAAGCCGCGAGACCCTCTACCGACAATGGCGGACGGACAGAATACACGTAGAGCTCATAGCACGCGAGGGTGATCGGGCACCGGCTGGGCTTTATAAGGATATCACTCCACTGACTACGGTCATTGGAAGCCTGAGAACTCTAATAAGACATCATGTTTCGTCACTCGGTCAAGGATCATTTCTTGATGTTGAAATATGCTTCTGGCACTACCGTAGTATCACTCGCACTATTGATTATCTCCTTGAATTAGTCTTGATCGCCATCTCAAAACCCCCTTACAATATTGGTACTATTGAACATACCTCCTTGCCTTTCTTTTCTTCTCTCTGTTTCTGTTTACTTCCTACTGTTGATTTANATAAGACATCATGTTTCGTCACTCGGTCAAGGATCATTTCTTGATGTTGAAATATGCTTCTGGCACTACCGTAGTATCACTCGCACTATTGATTTACTCGCAACTTGTGTCTCGCTCTCAACAGTAGATAGTCTGGGTAGTTCGCTCTCTACTGAGAAGTCGATCAAGCAATTCATTATTCTTCTCGTCACTCAGCCAGTTCCAAAACCATCATTCCGTTCTCACTGTTTCAACACTTGAATCCCTGGGTGGACAGTAGGATTTTCAAAAGATCAACCATTGTATCAACCATTGTATCCTCATCTCAGATTATATTAATGCAGAGAGGTGGTATGCAGTTATTCTGGCGAATTCGGTCAACTGCGCCTCCCGACTAATTCAATTTCCACCACGGCTAGGTGGTTGAGGAGAATACAAAAATTCTGCATCCCTCCATCCGCACTTCTCTTTCCGCAACCCAAGACCGTGGCCCCCTCCCTTATGAGGTAGGTTGGCACTCAACCCGCAACTCCCTCTCTCAACTCCGAAGGCATACATATTGTTGCGCTCGAGTACTCCCGAAACAAAAAGTATTTGTGCAGTCCTTTGCCCACGTCGCCGGGATTAGTTATGGGTCGCCCAATCCGATTCTAGTGAGTTCCTGAGAGACCAAAACATGTGACCCATGGCTAAATCCAGCGGTGCAGTGGCTCGAGTGCCGGTGCAGTATGAGTGCTATTACTCGAGTAGTAGCGTGGACCAGAAATTTGGAAAGTGTTCGAGCACACTGGCGCCAAGGATCTGATTTTTTGTTCTTTTTGGTGAGCCTTGGCATTAAGCTGATGGATCTCATGGAATTTCGCGAGTGGGCGGGTAACTGAGTTTTGGGTGTTTGACTTGGCTGGCGGGAATGCGTGCCGCTCACATGACCTATTATTATGCTAGAAGATTCTAGCAGGTTCTATAGATTTCCTTGGTATGGGGTAGTGTTCATGTAACCACTGAAGGGTATAAATAGGGGTGTATTTTCCCTTCAGTTAGATAGATCACACAAGCTTAGATCAATCTATGAGCTTTAAAGATATATCTTGTTTACCAAATCTACTCCACTATCATATGTGCAAGTAACTTAGGTATAAATATTCTCAGATTATGAGCTTGGGTTTATGAGATCTTCCACAAACCTAAATATTATATACTACAAGGCCATAAGAGTACTCTAAGCAAGTGTATACTGTTTACTCTTACTCCAAACACCTCCCTCAATAAAGTCACCTGTCTAGATAGTCCTTTGATACTTTAGAATTCTGGACTTGTCCTTACTATAGTAAAAACTGTTCTCATTCAGTTGATTATCTTCTCCCTTCCTGCTGTGAAGGATACCTTGACAAGCTACACTGTGACAGTCTTTAGAAATTAAGTGAGATAAACTTCTCTTAGTATTATGATACTTCAGATGCAAATACTCTAGACTACAGATCAGGCATACTGGCATTACAACAATCAGATATGTACTATGATAAATCAGAATGTCAACTGATACAGAATCTGTATTCAAACTCTTCATGACTGACTACCCAAAACCACAAGGACAAGAGAACTACCAGACATGAGCCCAGGTCTCACTAGTTGCTTTTGAAGTTCTTAGACTATCTGAAGTAGTACTTAGAAGCAAGAAGAAAGAGATATTCCTGCAATTAGAATATCCAGTAAGATAATAAAAGTCACAGCATAGAGGAAAAAGGATACAAAAGCTAGATTCTACCTCTACTAAGCTATAAACTCAATTTACCATGCTAACATCTCTACTAAAAACACAGCTGTAGAAGTCTAGCAAGTCTTCAAAGACCAATTTGACAAAGAAACTCCTGCCACCAACATGATACTACTTGAAGCCATCTGGAAAATTAAACTTGGCTCTACTTAATTCATCTTGGACCATACAACAAAGTTTGAAACAGCATGAAACTGTCTAGCCCAACAGCACTCATCCTCTATAAGTGATGATAGTGCTATCAATAAATTCTGAACTCTGATGCGAGGATGAACACAGGCAGAAAAAGTCATGGGTACAGTCTTCATACTATTTGTAAATGAAATGCACTCTGATTTAAGTAATGTCTTATTAGTAAGAAAGATAACTAGATATATGGAAATTTGGAATTACTTCCTAAGAAGGTTAGTTGAGAGAGGGGAAAGTAAGAAGGACGAGAAGGTACTATTAGTATCATATAAGAAATAGAGGTGCTATATATTGAGCTCAGCAAGGGGTTTTAAGAGTAATACTCACAATACCAATAAATGTTGCGGCCTTTCTTAGGAAAAAGCCAAAAAGAAATAAAATAATAAACTCAATACTATAGTCATTACTGATACTATAGTTATAATTCTGATAGCAAAAGCCAGAGAACATATCATATAAGAAGAAGAGGTTGTACTAAATATAACAACTAGAGAAGTTTCAACAGAATGGTTATGAAACTCAGGAGCTTCTGACCATATCTTAACTAATTCACGTGACTTCCAGAATCTTGTACCTTTTTCTGAAAAGATAGTAACAGCAGATGGTAGAATTTACTAGGCAATTGTATCTAGAAATGCTTACCTCCATGTGCACCTATTGGATGGATCTAAACATACAGCCATCCTCAAACAAGTATTGCATGTACCCACATTTCCATACTCTTGAGTATTGGAATCCTGATTGGATAATATGGGAGTAAAAGTAATGGTAGAAAGAGGAAAATGGATGTTTGAGAAGGGCGAAAGAATCATCATAGCTGGAAATAAAAGAAGTGGGTTGTGGTATATTAAGATAAGTAATGAGAAGTTTTGTATTTTTGTTTACGAAGAACAGGATAAAGCCCTTGAACATCTCAGTATGATTAAGGATTGTTACAAGAATGCTACTCCTATTACTCTACTATTGGACTTTCACTGTATGACACCCAATCAAAATAAGACTATATATGTGAAACCAAAGGTTAAGGATATTAAAACCAAGTCAGCTTTTGATAAAATATATTCTGATCTTAGTAGACAAAAGTCACCACCTACCTGGGAAAAGAATCTCTATTATGTGATATTTATAGATAATTATACTAGATACTATTGAATTTACCTACTAAAGACAAAAGACAGAGCAGAGACAGTCATCTAGAACTTCTGGGACATTGTACAAATACTGTTCAGAAAAAGAGTCAAGTAACTACATAGCAATCAAGGAACTGAATACCTTAACCAGAAAGTATCTAAGTTCTAAAAAACAAAAGAAGTTATCTATACCACACTGCTAGTCTACAATTCTGAATCAAACAGAGTTACAAAAAGGTTGAATAGTACTCTCACAATAATGGTATGATATATAATGCTATTAGAATAAAGATTATTGTGGAGAGAAGCCTATTCTATAACAGCTTACTTCAACAACTATCAATGGCATTCATCTGTAAAAATAATATCTTTCAAATAACTATATGAAATAAAACCTATGATTAGTGATCTCCATCTCTGGTTTGCTGATATTATGGTATATATCTCTGCTAAGAAGTGAGTAGAGTTTGACCAGACAGTAGAAGATAGTTACCTAGTTGAATATACTTCCAGTTCAACAATCTACCATATCTATATACTTAAATAGCATTATGTGATCAAACCTAGGGATGTGAAATTTAGAAAAACAAAAGGGGTCTTATTTGAATATCTTCAATAAATAATGGTAAGAAATAATGAAGAAGTATCTGATCACTCCAAAAAGTTAGAACATACAGATGAGGAAGAGATATCTGTCTCATCAAAACTATATATACTAGAACCTCTAAAGGAAACTATCATACCAGGCAAATTTCAAGAAACTCTAGTACCACCATTACTATCCTTCTCAGTACAGCTGACAAAGTCTTGTTGCTCAATATGAGAACAAGTTCCTATAAAAAAGGTAAGAAATGAGAACCATCTTAAGTCAGAAAAGAAGATGTAATCTCTCAAGTATGAACTAAAAAACAACAAATATGACTTCAGGCTTGATGGATTAGCCAAGAATAAAAGACAACATACTCAATAGAAGAGAGAGAGTTTGGAGGATCGACTAAGAAATGAAGAAGAAAATTTCAGAAAATATACTATTGTCAGCTTCATGTATTACATACCCAATCCCAATACATACAAAAAAGCTATAGAATTGTAGGAAAGGATAGAATGGCAGAATACCAGGGATGAAGAAATAAAGATTCTGTGAAAATAAGAAGTAGGAATAGAAGTGAAAAAACCAAGTAGAAAAAAGGAATTAACAGGATAATAGGTGTATAAATCCAAAGTGAAAAAGAATAGTACAATCAAACAGAGGGGAGCTTGATACTATGTAAAAGGATTCAATCAAGCTCTTGGAAAAGGCTATGAAGAAGTTTATACTCCAGTCACTTGATTAGAATCTCTATGACTTCTGCTAAGAATAACAGTTAAATATAGGTACAAACTCCAACAAATCGATATTAAAAGCACTTTCTTCTATAGTAAAATAGATATAGAAACCTACCTGGAACTTCCTAAAGAATATTGGAAACTAGGAAAAGTCTGGAAACTAAAGAATACTATCTACGGTCTCAAATAGTCTTTATGACTTTGGTACTAATGGCTAATTAAAACTCTCAAAACTATGGACCTTAAAGTTATCTACTTCAATCTATGCATTCTCATTACAAAAAATCTCTTCTGTTGCATATATGTTAATGATATTCTAATAGCTGAGAAACCCTCACTTATTGATATATATATCAACAAAATACAATCTCACTTTCAGTATACAGACTCTGAACAAGCATCTCTATTGTTAAATATGTAGATCAAAATCAACAAAGATAATATAAAGATCTACCAGGAATAATATATAACTGAAATGCTAGAACGATTTGATCTAAGCTACAGCAAACCAGTTGCTACTACAATTGAAGTCCATACTATATTGGTCAAAGCAAAAGATGACAATTAACTATGTGAGCAATGCCAATACCACTCTATTATTGGGTTACTGATATATGCTACTATTGCCACAAGACCTGACATTGCACAGGCTATTGCATTTCTTAGCCATTTCTTCTCAAAACCCACTAATATACATCTTACCGCTGTGAAATAAGTACTTTGATACCTAAAAGAAACAAAGACCAAAGGATTACAATATAGCTGAGACAACACAGAACTGCTACTGAAAGTCTTTAGTAAGGCTTCATTTGCCTCAAATCTCAAAGATAGAAATTATTTACTAGTCTGATCATACAAGTGTATGGTAATACTGTAATATAGTAATCAAAAAAACAAAAAACTAGTACAGTATCTACAATAGAAGCCAATATTGCACTCGTATTTGCTGCTCAACAAAGCATATGGCTAAACTAAGGACTGTCTCTCATGGGAATCGAAACAATACCGATTCTATATTGTAACCATATGGCAGCTATCCAGCTTACCAAGAATATAGGCATTTCTGATCAAATGAAGCATATTGACATTCAGTACTACTACATGAAAGAGTTGCAAGAAGTGGGGAAGATAGATGTGAGAGCTGTTGGTACAGAGGATAATTTGGCAAATATATATACAAAGGGGTTAGTTAAGGTATTATTTGAAGAGTTTTCTAATAGGCTGGAAATAGAACTATAGGGGAAGTGTTCAAAATTATAATATTATTATCTTATTCCTGTACAGTGATGTGACTGTGTCAGTCATGTGACAGTCACATGACCTAGTATTATACTAGAAGATTCTAGCAGGTTCTATAGATTTCCTTAGTACAGTGCAGTGTTTGCATAAACACTGAAGGGTATAAATAGGGATATATTTTCCCTTCAGTTAGATAGATCATGCAAGCTTGGATCAATCTATGAGTCTTACAGATATATATTGTTTATCATGTCTACTCCACTATCACAAGTGCAAGTGACTTAGGTACAAATATTCTTGCTCCCCAATACTGGTACACTACTGTGCTTGAGTATGATACTGTGAAAGAAGACTCAAACCAGAGTTGTATTCTAATGGCTGGTTTTCTTTTTCTCCTGCTTTCCGAAGTGTAATACCAGTGGTTGAGTGATCCTGTTCGGCAATATTATTTAAGACTATCTTCCAAGACTGCACCACGACCTCATTTACTACCGCCGCCCCCAACTGGAACCATTGCGTAAAGATCGAGACGATTGATTTAATCTTGGGTAAGGGTTATCTACAATTGCTTGCTCAGGCTCAACAATAGACATAGTTTGAGGGCTGTCCCTGCTATCAGTATGGAGCCGTGTAGGAGTCTAAGGGTAAGTTTCCGGAGGTTCATCAGAGTCGTTTATCTTATGCGCTTGCGGCCGGCAGGCGCGGGTTCATGGTGTCAAGCTTCCCCTCAACCTCTAGTTTGGGTGAAATTTGTCTGAGCCCGATGTTAATTATTGGCCAGATAACGTTGGCCCAGTTATATTCCAGGACGCCGTGGGTTGAAAACACACATACCCATGCGGCTAACCAACCAACCTCGATACGAGAAGCGACTCATTCTATGGAAGACCTCTTTCTCAAAGCCAACAGCTAACTAGATAAAATGGGGGAAGTACTATGTTACAAGGAGAAGCGAAGCCAAATTCAAACCACGCAGTCTTGCTATTATGCGCCGTACTTGCAAGGAAATCCAGACAAAGAGAAAAACATAGAAACGAAAACAAACGTCAAAACAAAAGAGTATCAAAACAAACCCGATGACAATAAACACAAGGGAACTAGAAATACCCTACTTTCCAAAGACGCCAAAGGAGCTAACGCCAACTATATTCGCAAAAGGAATCAACCCATTTTATCTATCCCAAAACTCTCAGCCAAGTATTCATCCACAAAGTTCCAAGTCTTACAAGCACGCGACTCTAGAGGCTCACGTCCCTTACGCTGCGCTCTGGGCTTTTGATAGGATCTAGAGGCTTGTTGTGAACTAACCGGTGGTGCTGCCGCATGTTGTCTCTTCTGGAGAAGCCCTTCGTTCCCTTTCGTGTGCAGCTTGGAAACGGGCAGTCGTATTGTGGCTTCCCGTGGGCATCTCGGTAGTGCCGCTGGAGCTTATGGAGGTGACTGAAGATCTTACTGCAGTCTGGTTTCAGGCAAGGATGTTGTTCTTTGTCCTCGGATGAACTGCCTGGGGCCGGTGATCTAGGGTTGGGTTGGTTGGAAGAAGAGGTCGTCCGGATATCTCCAAAAACCCACCTTGCAGGACTTGAAGATGGCAGGTCTGATTTATTCTGGCGGCAGAGCCTCGAGTTGAGAGAATGGCTGGGTTCGAGAGCCCGGAGGTCTTCGTGTAGGCTAATGGCATAACTTGCGTTCGAGTGTTGGAGAGGTGGTCGATTTGGGTCAAATTGTTGAATTTGACCGGAGGTGTCTGTAGGGCACATAAGAGAAGACAGTAACGCGGCCCCCGGGTTTGGTGCCAATATTCCTCTTGAATCATCCATTATCGTGAACCAAGGACAGGCGGTTGGAGCGGTGTTGTGTAGAAGCTTTGGAGAGGGTGACGCGAGCATTGATCCTGTCCGGAGGTTCATTTAACGTGCGCGGTACTTAGATATGATGGCTGCCTGTGTGGGAAGAGGAGCGAGAGGGGGGGGGGTAATGTTATACTTATTTCACAAAAGAGCTAAGGGTCCCCGGCACCGCCCTAATAACTACGAGGTCGACAACTCTAGTCTAGGTTAAACTGGACTCATGCAAAGCCGTTTACGAAATACTTTTTGCGTATGCTTATTGGGGATTAATTCCGACTTGTCCCCTGCGAGGGTGAGGAGGGTTACGCTATCTTTTCTTACAATCAATATGGCATTATAGAAGCCTCTTTCAAGTTTCGCTTTTTCTGCCTAGGCTTCCCTCGGCGTAAGGACATTCGCCACATCCAAATATATTACCGCACCACACTTAAGCTAGATAAGCCTTCCCAGCCCCCCTACCTAGTGCCGCGCAGCACTATCCTACAGTGCATGCACCAAAACTATGATGCAAAGGTACAGTACCGGTAATGCAATATACTACTCGAGCACCAGTTGACAAGTGTGGAAGACTGTCTAACAACTTCCCCTCTTCAAACCATTTGTCGACTACGGAGCCAAAAACTGTCCGAAAATGATATAGTGTGCGGTTGACGAAATGATGGCTAAAGCAAATCTAGATAGAGCATATTTTCTGAAGTTTCTGTCAGTTTTGGGCTTTGCGTCCTGCAGCGCCGATGCCCATTTAATCTTTTTTTTTTAATGCTGTGACAAAGGGGGGGGGCAGGGGGGGAACCAGAAAGTTATCGATTGGAGCCACTGAATACTGCGCCAGAATGCTAACGTGGGGTCATGACATGGAGCACAAAAGTGAGAACGTGATCTCCAGTATACGTATACCAAGCTTTTCAGCCCACGCATCATTATCTCTCATCAAAGTCTGGGTCTGTTAAGCTGCGATAAGAAGCGTGCCCGTTGGGGCAGATGCGTGGGGTCCTGCAGTCACAGAAAGATGGTTTCACTGCTTGAGCACAGTACCGGTACGAGCTGTTGGAACACAGAAGCGCGGGATCTCCTGTATCAATGTCGAAATTTTATCTGATACGCTACGGTGGTCTCCTAACCCGTAAGCTACTCACAATCACTCTAGCCCTTGTGTTGGTTATTTATCCGGGATTTTTTGTTCAAGCCGCGCAATTGAGTACTGGTATTTGGGTGGGGCAGCTTTTTATCGGAGGAAACAGTACATTTGCATGGATGGCAGAACCAGGAACTCATCCCGCAACAACTCCATCATAAGCTCCAAGTATCCTAATATTTCCCCTAGAACTCGCCAGAGTGCGCGCTGAAGTTTAGGTGGGAAATACCAACTAATCACCGTCCAATCGAGGAGAGAGGGTTGTGCAATGAAAAGTATTCTGTCCGGCGCTCCGTAGGAACCAGTTCGCTTACCCGTCGTAATCCAGCCTCCACGAGTGACCATTGATGACAAAAAAGAAAATAAGTGTTGGAAAAGAGGCAGCAGCATGACAAACCCCCCCACAAAAGACGGACTCCGGGTCTCGTAATCCGCCAACGCAGATTCTAAGTGCGCACAGGGGGCGCATAAAAAAGTAACTTTGAACTGATAAACGGGAAGATCGGAAAAATTTCAGCTTCTGCTGTCCAGCCACTCTACAATAGACGTTAATTCAACCAGCCAACTTATAGAATGACAGACCATTGGGACCAAGCTCCTGATCCCCAGTCGAGATAGGGCTCGCTACTTGGATGCCATCTATGGGCGATCATATTTTTGTCGTTTGAGGATCGGACAAGTAAGTTCCTTCTGCGTTCCTTGCGGTTTCGTCACAACAGAGAGAGAAAAGCAAAAAAAGGAAGAAGAAAGAAAAAAAAAGAGAAAAAACAAAGGAAAAGGGCAACACGATGCGCACGGGCGGCCCAACGGGTACCACTGCTTCTTGAAGCGGGGCTCCCACAAGAGGTCCCCATAAACCCCTAGAAACTCTTTTCGGATTGTATCGGAATTGGGTTTTATCGAGGCACACATTTAGGTTTGGTGCGGTCTAAACATGCACTCTGGCGACGCATATCATAGCATCTATAGCGACTCCGCTATCAGTAGGAAGAAGGGTAGAACTGACCCCGGTACATACCTCCAGGTGAATCGTTGGGTATTATGGAAACCAATCCAGCCCTCCCAGAAGTTGGAGGGTGGAAACATGCAATAACTTAACAAACCGTGATTTTACAGATTTAAACAAGTGGGGAGCCCCAATGTTCGTACACCAGGAAACACACTTCCCATCGCTGTAGGGGGGCACGAACGGCTTGCTATCCTGAGAAGTAGGCGATGGAGAGATGACAGTATCAGCGGTTGATTTGGGTTCGCGGCCAACGTTTTCCCTCGGAGCACTCCACCCACTGAACCTTGAAATGACTCTTGTTTATTGCCGGTGCTCATTTCGGGATCAACCATTTGGGGTTCGCTATGTCAGCTGCTGTTGTATTTCCATATCGGCAATCTATAAACAACTCACCACTCTCCGGAGGCATCCGAAAGGCAAACGCTGTTTGCAAGATGCCACCCTCAATATCGACAAGAATAGATAACGTATTTGACCTAGTAGTGGGACACTCACTAGATATGGGACACTTTTTAAAATCAGACCTGTGAAATTGAAATGTACATAGCAGAGCCAGTTGGAGTTCAAATGATCCAATACTCAAGGATAATGTAGAAAGCCATCTCTAGTTTCAGTCTATGAAAAAAATATTCTTCCTTTTCTGCATCTTGATATTGATGTTTGGCCTGAAATAGTGATATATAAATAATTTATAAAGACAACATAGATGACTAAATTGATCCACTGAAATATCTGAATTTGGAAATGTTTTAGTATTAGGACCTTCCTCAGGGTCTGTTTTATAATATGCCTAAGGTTTTGTGGGAGTTCCTCTGTTATTTAATTGGAGTCATTGATTTCAAGTTTCTGTCATTTCTGTACTCTTCTAGTTATACTTCTCTCATACTAGATACAAAGCAACAAATCTCTCCAAATATCTTCCTATCACCCAACAACCTCCAATACCTGCTCCTAAGGATACCAAGGAGATATGTCTTCAGGAAGCCTTGAAGGTCCATGAGGCTGATCCTGACATTTCTCTTTACACATTATCTCTCACATTTGAAATACCAAAATCTAGTCTTCATAATCAAATCTCATAACAGTCAACACCAGCAAAGGCAGCTTATGAATCATAGCAGCTCCTGTCCAGCTCTGAGGGGATAGTATTAAGTACCTGTATCAAGAAGTGAGATGACTATGGATTTCCAACTTGCTGCAGACATGTATATCAAATGGTTCAGAGTCTCCTTTGAACAAGAAATTGCAGTAACCAAGTTGGAGAGCACTGGCTGTGCTACTTTTTGGTCCACTATACTGATTTGGACTTTAAAGTAGGAAGGTGTTTGGATAGGAAGAGGGCTTTGACCACTGACCAGGATTCCTTTAAGAAGCATCTCGATTATTTATATCATATTTGTAGTAAGTTTCATGTTAGAGATAAAGATACATAGAATATAGACAAAAAGGGATCTGCTATTAGATTAGAAGAAGCAGATACTATGATCTACCATGTCTCACACTGAAATCCCAACCTCATTCAAGATGGTGGTCATGATTGAGTCACTATTATGGAAGCAATATCTGATAGAGCTAAAGTCTTGCCTCCTCTCATTATCTTTATGGCAAATGCCCACTAAATAGGATACCATACCAATCTTGAGATTAAAGAAAAGAAAGATACTTTCTTTGCCAACTCACTCAAAGATTATACCAATACCCAAGTCCCATTTCAGTAGTTTTAGAAAGTATTTAAACTATAGATATGTCCTACAAATAGTATCAACCAGTATCATATTCTGGTATTGAATTGTCATTCAACACATGTGGAGAACTATAAGTTTATCAAGTATGCAATTGACCATAACATTCATCTTCTATGTCTTCTCTCCCATTCAACTCACATTCTCCTCCCTGGATGCTGGTACCTCCAGTCTACTTACAACTTATTACAAGCAAAAGCTTAAAGATTGTATATATCAACAATAATAGGAAAACAAAGAAATAGAGGATGGAGTATTAGTAGATGATTGTTTTCATGAAGATCTCCTCTCCTTTGTACTCTCTCATATACAGAAACTTCATAGCTATAACAATAGCCCTATATACTATCTTTGGGTTATCAAACCCTACCCTTGTAGTAGGTTATATAGTATGGTGCATGCAGTCTATAACATCAACTGGCAGTGTTTCAAAATATAATGCCTCATATAATCCAGATCAGGGTTATTTTTTCGTAGAATTTTGCATTTGAAATCTAAATACTCTATCCCCTGACAGGATTAGGTTTTTTCTATTTTTAAAAGAACTTGGCAGTTCTATTTTATATGATAGAAATAAGTATTAATAATAGCTTCATCATTTCATACCTCTATTTGATTTCTGTATATCAAGTTCTTTTTACTCCAGCCTCTCAGTGCCCATAGCTCTCCACCTTTCTTATTACAACCCGACCCTAATTACAAAAGGAATTACATTATGAAATGCTGCTAGTTGAGGTCATAGACTCTATACACCATATATTAGTACAAACAAGATTCCTATAGAACTATTAAGAAGGGAGATCTCCCCCCAATGCTTCAGAGGGCAAGAATAAATATCTTTCAGCCAGAATCTATCAAATCTGCTTGGTGGCTCTGCGGACTTATCTCATTCAACAGAAATTGAATTTTAAAAGATCCTATCATACTGGCAAAGATAGTTCCTAAGACTTCTTTGGCAATGAGAAAGTCAGAGCTTTAGCTATCTATGGAAAGGGTAGTTAAAGCTCTTGAGCTTGATTATATCAAGATTAGAAATCAACAAATAGTGAAAACTCCAGACAATAAACCTCTTAAGGACTTCTTGATCTAATATATCGAGGAAGCCAATATTATCAAGGCTGCAAAGGTTATTACTGAAGAAGAGTTGAAAAGGTGTGACAGCTACTAAAGCCAACTAAGACTGATAGAAGACAACTATATGGTGGACTTCTACTAATTTCTAAGCACTTGGCTAAGCTGTATTATAAGTGTATAGAAGTTGACATGAGAAAAGCTAAAGCTGCAGTAAAGCATAAGAAGACCAAAGCTCTAGCCAGGAGAAAGGTAGAATCCAAGACTCACCAAAAAATGTAAACACAACTGGACTATGACAAGAAGGCTATCACATTCAGCTCTGATCATTAGAACTTAGAAGATAGTAGTGATAAAGAAAGAGTTGAGAATCAACTATATCAAGTCACTTATAAGATAAGTCTTCTATTATGTAATATTTCCTACTGGTTTGCACTTCTCTCACAGGGGTGATGATACCTTAGCCTTGAAGAGACGAGACTTGATATCATTTTCTCAGTTGGATAGCTAAGAGCTCAAGGTCTCTATCTGATAACTCATTTATAAGAGTATGTACTCAACGTTATAACCGGTACGGGTACGAGGTTGTTTTATGTTTGGTTTCACAGTATCGGTTGATACTTGTATTGTTTCGTGTGCTATCCTTTGATACAAACTTTGTTTTATGTTTGGTTTCACAGTATCGGTTGATACTTGTATTGTTGCATGTGCTATCGGTTGATACACAAATTGTTTTATATTTGGTTTCACAGTATCGGTTGACACTTGTATTATTTTGTGTGGTATCGGTTGATACACACATTGTTTTATGTTTGTTTCACAGTATCGTTTGATACTTGTATTGTTTCGTATGGTATCGGTTGATACACAAATTGTTTTATGTTTGTTCCACAGTATCGTTTGATACTTGTATTGTTTCACATGGTATCCATTGATACACACATTGTTTTATGTTTGTTCCACAGTATCGTTTGATACTCGTATTGTTTCGTATGCTATCTGTTGAGACACACATTGTGTGGAATATCGCTCATACTGGAGATAAGCGATATACTGTATTTAAAGACTGCTGATTCTTTAGTAGAACCAGCAGACTTTGATGGATAGTATTCTCAATATACTTGGTTGAATGGTTACTTCTTTCATCTCCTATTACACCCCATATGGAGACTCTTTTAGTTAATAGCGCTCGCTTCTTGTTGATCATGAAGCTATCAGCTCCTATTGTACCACTACGTGACTAGGGCCTGGCCCGAACACGTTACATTTTTTTAACCTCAGCAAGTGGTTAGAAACCTGCACGGACCTGGTCTGATCAACCTATGAAGCGTTCAACAACAAAGCTAGCAGTGTGGAGTGGCAGAACCAAGAGAGGTTCGGCTCCGCCAATACGACACCATTGAGTCACTGGAAACTTGAAGTGGGAAGCAGGTTCCACGACAAGGCCTTACCGAGAAAAGGCAACCAAAGAAGCCCAAAGGGCCAAAGAGCGACTTCTCACTTGACGAAGCAGAAAGACAACTAGTGCGAGACTTGGTCAAGCAGACCTTTAGCGAATCGACTGATGAATTAGTAAAGGCAGCAACCAGCCTTTCTGGGCAATTTCCCCCCAGCTCCAGTAAAGGAAAGGCACCGGCGCAACCACTAAAGAAAGACAGCATACCTGTCGACACCACTAAGAAGGAAGACAATGCCAAAGAAACAACAGATCACTCGGTAGTAAAGGAACCACCAGACGAATTCTACAGTAAATCTCCTGAAAGCTCATCAGACGACAGCTCCAGTAACGAACAGTCCGAACACAATATGTCTGAAGAGGAATCTGCTGGCGAACAGGACCAAAAATCAAACTTCCGCTGCCACCCTCGTTCTCCGGCAAAAAGGACAATTTAAAACCTGCAGCATTTGACCAATGGGTAACAACCACCTCTCAATACCTGGCCCTGCACAGAGTGGAAAAAACCAAAGAAAGAAGCGGAGCATACTTTGGAAGCTTCTGTACCGGAAAAGCAGAGGAAGCATACCACTAAGCAATGAACCAATATGAGAGTGGGGAAAAGATCCGCGGAACAACCCTGATAAAATACCTGAGAGAAAGATTCCAGTCCTTGCGGAACATGGAAGAACTATACAAAAGGTTCAATGATATCCAGCAAGTAAGAAATGGCAAGACAGAAAGAATAACCTTAGTCGCGACGGATCTCTTAATGTATCATGGACGATTGCCTACTGGGACGGTATCTTAGTACACGCTGCGACAAAGATTGTATGAAGCAATGCATCCCAGACTCCGCCAGGAGGTAGAACCCATGGAAGAAGAGGGAGATTCCTTTGACAAGATAGTCAAACACGCCGAACGTAAGGATGCTATCCTGTATGAAACAGGAGTTTACCGAACCCACATACTGCAGCAGAAGAACAGCAAAGAATCATCATCGTGGGACAATGCAAAGAAGGATAAACCATACCGCAAGGATTTGAAAACCAAGCAAGATAAGAAGCAGAAACGACGCGATGAAGGTACATGTTTCAAATACGGGAAAAAGGGGCACTATGCAAAGGATTGCTATGCCCAAAAGGGAAAGAGAAAGACAGCTAAGAGGGAGGCTAGCTCAAACCACATGGAAGCAACTGAATACGACGAAGTGGAAATTAATTCAGTGGAAATGGAAAGCCTCCGAACCCAACCAGCACTAACAACGAGGGCCTGTGATGCACTCGAAGGAACGATCTACATAGAGGATTATCCGGCAAAGGTACTGTTCGATACAGGAACAATCGGGTGTGACATTGTTAGCACTACCTTTATCTCAACCCATGGCATACAAGCGAAATCCCTACCCCAACCAACAACAGTCAACATGGCAATGAAAGGTTCCCATTCTTCAGGCCACAGGAAGTGTGGGCTAACCATAGGAATTGGGAAAAAGAAATGGACGAATCAAGAAATGTTGGTAGGAAACTTGGCAAAGTATGATGCCCTAATAGGAATGCCGTTCCTAAAAAGATACAATGCCCTTATCAGGTGTGGGGACAAGGCAGTGGAGTTCCCCAATGACAAACTTCGAGTATTATGCAAACCAACAAGCCGGGAAATCCGAGCAGCGGTTACAGATGCAACCTCAACAACACTGTTGGAAGAATACAAGGATGTATTCCCAGACAGGATCCCTGAAACACTACCGCCTGTACATAAGATTAACCATCACATTCAGCTGAAAGACGCAACAGAGCTAAGAAACCAACTGACATACTCAATCCCAGAAGCATATAAGAAGAAGCTCATGAACTGGAGAAATGAGAAATTACGAGCCGGAGTAATTGTATGACAGGAGGTTCCCAGAGCGGCGCCTATGTTCATACAACCTAAGTCAGATGGAAGAATCCATCCCCTGGTGGACCTGAAACTAAGAAACGATAAGACGATCATGGATAGTCCATCAATTCCCAACCAGTAGCAGATCCTTAACTGCATTGGACGCGCAAAATTCAGGAGTAAGATTGACCTAAGTGATGCATACTTCCAAATACGGGTGGACAAGGACAATGTTAAGTTCAACTTATTCAAAACACCATTCAGAGGATTTGTCAGCAAAGTAATGCTACAAGGAGACATGAATGCACCAGCAACATTTATGCAAATAATAGAAGACCTACTAAGCGAATATTTACATCACTTTGTATGGGTATACATTGATGATATTCTCATATTCTTGGACACACCAGAAGAGCATGAAGGGCACATACGGCAGGTATGTGACCGACTCAGAAAGGCAAAATTCTATACAAGCAAAAGGAAGTCCGTACTATTTGCAGACAGGCTAGAAGTACTAGGACACATTGTGGATAATAAAGGAATCTATGCATCCCCCCAGAAAATATCGGCTATAGCAGGTTGGGAAACACCCCAAAACAAAAAGGAATTGCAACCATTTCTGGGGATAGTGAACTATGTCGCCCAGTTCCTCCCACATCATGCGACCATGACAGCACCATTAACGAACTTAATGGGAAATGCCGGATTGGTATGGATATCAGCCCATCAGACCGCATTCGAAATGGTAAAAAAATGAATTATCGATCACTGAGTCATGTGACCAATAGATATAAGATGCAAGGAACCAATTTGGCTAGTAACGGACGCCTCTGATTTCAGGATAGGAGCATGGGTAGGACAAGGACCCACGTACGAGACGGCTCGACCAGCTGCGTTATACAGCAGGAAATTCACAAATGCACAGATGAATTATGGAACCACCGATAAAGAGGCCTTAGCAATAGTGGAAGCGCTTAACTGGTTCTACAATGTACTAATGGGAACTTCCTTTACAATAGTTACGGACCACCAACCCCTAACACACCTACGAATGGCAAAGAACCCAATCAGAAAGCAAGTTAGATGGCTGAGTACCTTGGGAAAATACGATGCGAAGATAGTATACGCACCAGGAAGTACGAACTATTTAGCTGATGCCTTTTCTCGGATATATGAGGGAGAGTCAGCCTTGAATCCACCCTATGTCCACGATTACACAAAGGAATCGGATGACATCTCGGACAATACAGCCTATGAGCAAGAATCAAACACAATAGAGCCCACGCAAGAGTTCTCCCCTACTTCCCCTCCTTACTCATATACTGAGTACTCCAACGAGGTCCCTGTACCCCCTGAAAGCCCCTGCTCAATCACTGCAGGAAACGATTGGGGCGACCAGTGTACCCTGCATAGTACGCCACCTGAAGAACTCCAACACAGCACGCTACACTACTCGCACTATTATGTGGATCATTGCCCATATCATCAGACTGAGATCAAATTCACAAACAACCACCCTAGACGAAAGAGGAAGCCAACCCCTCAACCCCTTAGCGAAGGACCAAGCCCCCCAAGTACAGACATCGACCCGAGCCCTTCGGAGTCCCCCGAAATCAATGACTGGGAATGGCAACAAACAATCGGCGGGAGACCAAGCAGTGCGGGAGAAGGGCTGTCCACCCTTGCCCAACCAATGGCCAGATCTTATGCAATTCCGGCAGTACTAAACCTGACAGCTCCAGCATTCCAAATGCTGGAACGAGAACCAATAGAAGACATTACCTATGAGACAATAGCGGGATTCCAAATACCAGGACCTAATAGCCCACCACCGATTAGACAAGCAGAACAGCTAGAAAGCCTTAGCAATAAGACAATAGTCTCAGTAATGCCCCCGACGATGACTGAATATCGGCGCAGGCTATGTGATGTCTTGGAAGAAAACGAGGAGGAAGACCTACCTGAGACAACAAGAGCAAGCGAGATAGAAGACGAACGCGACACCTTACAAACAATCAATGAAATTATTGGAATATTCCAAGCACACATGATTGCAGCATACCGGCGAGAACCAATTCGGAAAAAGGTCAATGAGAGTATGGACTCCAAAGGAGACTTGTCCTCCTATAAGGTTGCAAATGGGATGCTATACGCAAAAACCTGATACGGGGAAGACTGCCGGTATATCCCAAAAGGCCCCACATACGGAAATACGACGTTAAGGGAGTATGTCATTAGCGAAATCCACAACAAAGGCCACCACAGTGTTGAACGAAACTTACGGTACGCTACTGAATACCTATTTTGGCCTGAAATGCGAAAGAATTTCAGAATGTATGTGGTCCAATGCCACACATGCCAGATAAATAAAGAGCCTACAAAATTACCTGAAGGAAAGGCGTAGACAATTACCCTGCCATCGGAAATCTTTGAATCAATAGCCATTGACTTTGCGGGACCCTTCCACAATTCATGGAGATATGACACAATCCTAGTTGCAATGGACAGGTTTTCGGGATTCACATAGCTCATACCTACAACTAAGCAAGTAACGGCAATAGCAACATGGGAACTTCTATGCAACAAAATATTTATACCCCATGACTACCCAACATCTCTAGTAAGCGATGCTGACCCGCGATTCGAGTCACATGTGTGGAGACAGCAGTGTCGATCACTAGGCATCGAGCATATCAAGGCGGCACTAGGCTATCATGAAACGAATGGACATGTCGAAAGGAAAATTTGAGAATTAAAAACAGCTCTTCGAAACCTAGTCAATGCAAGACAAAACAATTGGTTTGATACAATACCAGAAAAAGCAGCATACATAAATGCAGGATGGTCAGAAACCCTCGGTATGTCACCATATCAAGCTATTTTTGGGAAAAACTACCCGCTACTCCCTCTAGCAAATTTCAAGAACTCAGCAGTACCAGCCACCAACGAACTGCTGAACAGCCACCAAGCAATCCGGAACAAAGCATTTAATGCTATCAAATTAGCGCGATTCAGGAGCACAAGAACAGTAGCAAAACGGCGCAGACACCATATACCGATAGGAAAAGGTAACCTGTTATTGGTTTATGGAAGCCTTTTCACAACGGAATCAGGGCGAAGCAAGAAACTGCGTCTGCGCTGGCGAGGACCATTCAAGACAATTGAACATCATGACCACACGCAAAATTACAGAGTGGATATGGACGGCAGGATGTACAGAAACCGGCAAGCGACATTCTACGCATCTACTGTAAAACAATACCGCCCTAATGACAATACCACCTTCCCCGGAAGAAGCCACACAAAACTGGCTCCAATTACGGTAAATGAGAAACCAGAGTGGGAGGTGGAGGTTATACGAGACCACAGGAAGCGCTATGACTGCGACCAGTTTCTGGTCAAATGGACGGGATACCCGGAAACAGAAAACAGTTGGGAACCCCTCGAAGGACTAGAAAATGCGATGGAACTAGTAAACCAATGGTGGGAGAACAATAAACCAGAGGACGAGCTACCTCCTACAATAAACCATATAATGGTGGCATGGAGCCCAACCCTGCCCGAAATACAACACCTCCGCCCAGATACAGATGAAAAAATACAAGATGGATTTTGGTCGGCCCATTTTGAGAGCGATTTCGAAAGCAGCGAAGATGAAAATTGGGTTATGGAAGATGAAGCAGCATACCTAGCTCGGCTGGCCGAGTCTGAGTACTAGGAATAACAAGAAAAAGAGACAGACCATACAACAGCCTTACGATGTCAAACTATGAGCAAGTACTGTGGAGAATGAGCAATCAGCTAATGGGACTGTTGGTAAACCGTGATATTATCCCTAGATGATACCTTACACACCGATTATTTATACATATTTGCAACAAATGGCTAGATATAACAACCGAGTCAACAGGAAGGATGTGGGGTGAAACAGTGGCTGACGTATTCTGCTTTGGAAGCGGATGTTACCTAAGCACAGAAAAATGTGAGATGTGCATGGAAACGGAAGAAACCGAAATTAAATACCACCCACCTTCCCCTGAACACCTAAGCAAGGCCGATACCTAAGTGAGGCGAACACTGAGACATAAATACCACCCGCCATGCCTCAAATCTTTCTACACCCCCAGACCTCCAAAACTGAAAAGAAAAACCTTTAAACTCTTACCAACCTTTACCCTTCATGAAAGCTAAGGAATGTCGTCCTACGAAGAGAGAAGCATCAAGGTACAATACATTATTATTGATGAACTACTGCGCAGTCGAACTATTCCACTAGAAGCATACTGGAAAATAATGTATATCGACTACCACGATGATTGCGGAAGGATTGATATCGGAATGCAGGACTGGCAAGACCAGACAGTCCGAAATTACATCGACCTACCGGACTACAAAGAATCAGGTTGCTATGCACGCGAAGCACCCTGCCAGGCGTGCTTGGAGAGATGGCTGGAAGGGGTGGAATGGATGTTGCAGGACGACATGCGATTGTTGCAGGATGGCAATGATGATGAGGATGGGTCCTATGAGGACTTTCAGGAGAATAGCTGGTTTACCGACTATTAGGATTTCATTAGATTATTTTGTTTGGTGAAATTGTTATTTTATTTTGGGAGTGTAACCTGTACGGGTACTAGGTTGTTTTATGTTTGGTTTCACGATATCGGTTGATACTTGTATTATTTCGTGTGGTATCGGTTGATACACACCTTGTTTTATGTTTGGTTTCACAGTGTCGGTTGATACTTGTATTGTTTCATGTGGTATCGGTTGATACACACATTGTTTTCTGTTTGTCCCACAGTATCGTTTGCTACTTGTATTGTTTCACATAATATCCATTGATACATACATTGTGTTATGTTTGTTCCACAGTATCATTTGATACTTGTATTGTTTCGTGTGCTATCTGTTGATACACACATTGTGTGGAATATCTCTCATGCTGGAGATAAGCAATATGCTGTATTTAAAGACCACTGATTCCCACAGTGGAAGCAGCAGACTTCGACGGACAGTATTCTTAATATACTTGGTTGAACGGTTACTTCTTTGATCTCCTATTACACTCTGTACGAAGACTCCTTTAGTTCGTAGCGCTCGCTTCTTGTTGATCAAGAAGCCATCTGATCCTATTGTACCGCTATATGACTAGGGCCTGGCCTGAACACGTTATAAACGTAGCCATGTAGGTTCCGAGTAAAGTAGGAAAGTTATAAGTAAGAAGATGCAAAGATGTTAGTGCAAAGAGCTCATCCTCTTGGATTCTAGCGATCCCATTTATACTCGCTCTTCAGGCCAACACTAACCCTGTGACTTACACCTTTGAGTCACCTACCATACTCATACGCACTAACTGCATCATATCCATGAGATCTATAACTCGCTACCTGAGTCATGTGTGAAAGTCATAACACCATGTGACTCACAATTGTGAGTCACTCAAATGTAAACAACTAATTATAACGAACCAACCACTTACAACTGTGAGTTTGCATAAAACCCCATAACTGCCAATGTAAGTCATGGTACAAAAGCCTAACTAATCTGCCTTACCTGTAACCAGTACAGATACTATGTTATGTTTAATATTTCAAGTTTGGTTTTACAGTATCATTTGATACCTATATTGCTTCATGTGCTATCAGTTGATATACAATATCTTAAGTTTAGTTTTACAGTATAATTTGATACTTGCATTGTTTTGTGTGCTATTAGTTGATATACACAATGTTTTATGAAATCACTCATACTGGTTATAAGGGATAAGTTGTATTTAAAAACCCCTGATTTCTGCGATAGAAACAGCAGACTTCAACTAACAGTATTTCTAATATCCTTGGTTGAACAGTGACTGCCCTGATTCTCGATTACACTATCTCGAAGACTACTTTAGTTAGCAGTGGTTACTTCTTGTTGATTACAAAGCCATCTGCCTCAATTATAGCACCATATGAATAGGACCCTGGTCTGAACATGTTATATTACCAGTAAGTCTAACTAAAAACCTTTCTCCTTTCTGAGCTAATCTAAAAAGCTGACATAGCCAATCTTCTACCCACATCACTGTTTGTTACATTAACTGCTCTCTCTCTCCAGCCTGAATCTCATCAGACTTCACTCTTCTTCCTCCTCTTCCATAGGATTCATTTATACCTTAATGCACCCACTGCCCACTTCCCCAACTGTAGCCCAAGGTGTTTTGCCTTCTATTCTAGCCTCAACTGAAACTCCAATTACTGGTTGAAAACCCTTCTTAGCATTTGGAAGGTAACGTTCACTTACTTGATTGTCTCCAGCTACTTGTGAATTGTATTTTCTTGGATATCGATCATGGTCCATTGGTAGTCAATAGTTTTCAGAGTATTATCTAGTTTGGCCCTGAGATCACAGTTGTACCTATGTAGGCTTTCTTGATTCAGGATTGTTTCTGTAGTCTCCTCACTCCCCTCTCCCTCCTGCTGTACCCACATGGCTGCCCAGTGCATCCTTATTCCTCTATAGCCACTTTTTAAGTGCTTCTTTTCTCTATCCTTCTGGGGGTAATAACCTAAGTTGATTTTTTCTATCTTATTAGTCTCGCATACATCTTGATGGCACTTCTCCTACCTTTTCTTCCCATGTTCCTCCATTGTGTTCCTGTGGGTCCTTGGAGCTCTTGGGAACCAATTCTGTTCCTGCTTTTCGCTTTGGTATACCCAGCACCCATCGTCAGAACAGCCAGTCCACAATATGGTATTGTGTATACACTGTTTCTGTAACGGAGGCACCCCTAGGAAGGTGAATCCCAAGGTTGCGACACCAGTAAACAACTTCACACTTATCGCCAAAAGTCCACACAATTGTAAGAGTAAAGTAAATAGTAAAACTTAATATCATTAAGCCTAACACTTCACTCAATTAAGGTCTCAAGAGGATTGATGATTGAAGTAGGACAGTTCTCGCATAGACTTTTAAGTACTTTTATCTTATGCCAGAAACTCCCCCATCAGGTTACTCCAACTATTTGAGCACACCCTTCTCTACTAAGGATGGTCTGACATATCTCCTAGCACATCCTTCAGGCCCGCATGTGTAAATACACTCTAGTCAGTGTTCACCTTATGCAGTTGTCATTTCTGCAGTGCCTCTCCATTTTGCCCACTTGAGTAAAAATCTCAGTGTATCAGGGCCTTGCCAGTGGCTAACAGTCAAGACATCTGATGAACCGGACTATCTATGACACACTTCCCACATGCATTGATCTCTACATGACTCTAGAAGCTACCATGAGCAGTTTACCTATCAACTGTTTATGACTCTTAGACTTCCGATATCTTCCACAGGGAATGGTAGTCCTATTGTGCTCCAATGGGTGCTACCCATGACCACTATCTTAGACCCCTGTTACCTGTTGTAGGAATCATGCTTTTAGTGCCTCTATACTTCCCTTATAGAGCCTATAGCATTGGAAACACGTTTGGGGGCTTGACAGGTGTAAAACTCTCCCAGGCACCCCAGCAATACCTCAGACTACCTTCGGGACCCCCACAGTTAACTCCCACTAACTCCATCAGTTTTGGTCTGTTTTACTCTGAACAACTTAGAGGAGATACTCTACCTTCCACCCTATGCCCCCCTGTATATCGTGCGAACAGCTTACAGTAGACCGGACAGCAGCGATGCAGATAGTATTGCAAGCAGGTCTGCAAAGAGTTCTCTTTGTTAGACTACACACAACTGCACAACCGCTTGCCCATAACATTCGGGCCTCAAGGTGGGGCCGGAGAGGCATGATAGGAATAATGTCCCCAATTTACAGCATCTTCGGTGCTCAGTAGCTCACCCAATAGCATTTATCAGAACCCCATATTCCAGTATCATGTATGGCTTCATGTGACAAACATTCCGGTCATTTTCCTGAACTCCCTGAGGGACCTTGTATTGAAAGGTAGAGTAACTCGGGGCCATAGACAGGGTAACCCAAGCTCCATGGCAGGGTAACCTGATCCTGAAAGTAGGGTAACCTTGTCCGCTGGACAAGATGATGTTACCCTATTACCCTGTCTATTCCATCCCCAGAGATAGACACTACTGACCTTTCTCTAGTTACCTGGCCTAGCTAAGTGACTGCCCCTTCAGAGGTCCCTAAGTATGCTGAGACCACTCCTGGGTGTAGACAGGCATCTAAGTACGCTGCCAGTCGATTCTGTTCACCATGGAGCCCGAACCATCAGGTCCCCGTTGGTCAAGTACTTACTTGCCTGCCAGTTCCTACCAGCTTGCCTCCTGGCTACCTGTATGGGTGTAGGTTCTGGCTGCCATAGCTCATGTATGCTGGGCCATTACACTACAAGTAAAGTTGAAAGTCTTTTTTGTGAAAGGAACTTGTTGTCTGAGTAAGGTTCGAGGAGTGAGTTATAGAATGTATTATGTATAGCCATCTGGGGCAGTAGGTCGAGTCTATAAGTGCAACTCCCTACTTTTGCCAAGATCTTGAATGGTCCAATTTTCTTGTAGTACAGTTTTTTTGAAGGTCTTGTGGTTCATATATTTTGTAGTAATAACTATACCTTATCTCCAAATTGTAGGTTTGGATAAGGCCTTTGCTGTTGATAATAATTCTCCTTATGTCTGAGTTGTACTATCACTATCTCTATTCATAATACTTCATAAAGTCATGCTATCTCTTCCGGATTCAATATCTTGCCTTTGGTCAAATGACCTATAGCCTCATTTTCAGAATTCTATCTATAATTTGTATAGAACAGTGTATTCTTAATTATCTGCTATCTTCTGTCATTGTAGGCGAATTCCACCATGGGTAGAAGTTTATTCCAGTTATTCTGTTAATAGTTGACCTATATATGAAGATATTGTTCCAATATACTACTGACTCTTTTGGTCTGTCCATTCATTTGTGGGTGGAAGAAATAGGCAGAATCCATGTAGGGTCAAGGGGCAGATTGTTCAAGGTACACCACAGTAGGTGACATGAGAAATGGGTACAAGAGTACAAACAAAACCTGTTTGTATCTAGGCTCAAGTGGTTCAGAATCAGTGTTTACAGGTTCTGCTGACATGAAGAAGAAACAAAGTTGTAATTCCTAAGCACAGGTGTAGACAGGAAATTACCAGGTTGTAAAAGGAAAGAAAATCACAGAGGGGCACATCTCTTTATATAACAAAGGAAAATTCTTTGCTGATATATCCTGACACCCCTAACCCCTTCCTCAAGGACAGCCATACTCTTCTATCACTTTCCATGAGGTTTCATTACACAGAACTTCGTCTAATCTACCTCTCCTATCACTAGGCAACCATACAACCCTGACTCCTATATATGCAACCAAAAACCTAGTGCTACTATACTCCTGTCAGGTGGCAATAATAGTGGAATGCTGTGCTCAATCTTTATTAGATTCCTAACTTTTCTGTTATTTTCTTCCCCATCTCAGACGTGAATAGTGATCTCCTATCTGTGATCTCAGCCCTCAGTTGTATGTATAGTCAAAAGATTTCTTGCTGAAAGATTAAGATGAACTACCATGCAGTCATATCTTTCCTGCATAGAATAAAATAACCTATTTTAGTTAGTCAATCCACCACTGTAAGGATGGTATTATCACCATCCAATCCAGGTAGATCTATGATAATATCCATCAATATGGATTTCCATGGCTTATCTGGTACTTCATTTGGTTTCAGCAGTCCATAAAGTTCATGTTATACAACTTTTATCTATGCACAAATGTCATAGTTTTTGATATATCAATTGATTATTTCTTGCATCTTAGGCCAGTTGTATTAACAGTATACTAGGTTGGTAGCTTTCACTATTCCCCTATAACCTGTCCAGTGGGTTGTGATTCCTCTATATCATTTCCACTCAAGTTTTCTCATATTCTGGTATTTATACCTTATTATTATATTGCAGGTAGCCACTATCCTCTCTACCTAGTCCAAGTATGACATCCTTCATTTACTTATCTCCCTTTTTCAGTACTTTTCTTATCTCCTGTATCCTCCAGTCTTATCTACTTATCTCCTTGATGGTATTATTTATATTATCCTGGATTTCCACTATCTTCATCACCTCAAAATACCTCTCTATTAGTCATAAGATCTGTTGTCTTGTGGTGATTCTTTCATTTCTGTTGTTTTTCAGTCAGTCTTTTGCTTGTCATATGAGGGTCTCTAGTTATCCTCCCTTTTTTTCTGGTTGATATTCAATTTTGAAGTTGTATTGACTCAGCTTCTCTATTCATCATATTTGGTGGTTGTTAAGTTCCTTCCTTATTATAAATAGTATCAAGTTCTTGCAGGGTATTAGGACCTTGGCATAATGGTTGATATTCTGAACGTAACACCTCTATTCTTTAAACGTCTGTACTATTGCTAGCTGCTCCTTACCATGTATGTCATAGTTGCATTTGATCAGTGCTATCCTCTTGCACCTCTATGCAACCCGCCTCTATTTTCCATCTGCACATTTCTGCAATAGAATTTCTAAGTAGATGTATCTTGATACATCTGTTTTGATCATCATTTCCTACTTAGAGTCAAAGTCCACCAGGATTGGTGCCATTGTTATCTTTGTTCATAACTCATAAAAGAACTTTATCTTATTCACTTCCCTACTTCTATTCAATATCCTTTGTAAAGAGTTAGTATATCAGCTTCACTGTTCAGCTAAATTCCTCAATAAAGCAATTATAGAAATTGCAAAAGCCCATGCCACATTGGGTATCTCCTGGGATTTTTGATGCTTCCCAGTCCCATATCACCTGTGCTTTGACTGGATCCATTTGAATGCCCTCTTGGTTAATAATAAAGCTCAGATATTCTACTGCCTGCTTGTGGAACTCATATTTCATAGGTTTCAACTTCATTCCTGACCTCTGTATTGCTTCCATGATATTGTTGATATCCTTTTAGAGTTGTTCTCTAGTTTTGAAATATATAAGTTCCTTGTTTTGATAGATGATGCAGCATATACCCAGGTATCTGCTCAATACTCTGTTGATCCATCATTGGAAGGTTGACAGGTCATTGGTTAGCCTGCATGGCATCCCCAGATACTCATATATCCCATACCTTATAATGAACATTGTTTTCCATTCATCCCCTGGTCTGATCCTAATGTTGTGGTACACCTCTTTGATGTCGATCTTGGTAAAGTGTTTTCCTGATTCCAGTTAGTCCAGGGCCTTGGAGATCAGTGGTAGTAGATATCTATCTTTTTTTGTAATTTTATTTAGAGCACGATACTTCACATACAGTCTTAATTTCCAGTTCTTCTTTCATACAAATAGGATGGGTAATCCTCCCTCTATGAAGGAATCTCAAATCCCTCTATGTTGTAGGTTCTGTGTGGTGTACATCTTGAGTTCCTGCTACTCAGTTTCTGCAAGGGGGTAGATCCCTTTTATAGAGAATTGTGTGCCTTCTTGAGCTCTATTCCTAAGTCTATCCCTTTTCAGTATAGTAGTACTTCCATCTTGTCTTTTTCTTGGTACAGTTCCAAATACTTATGGTATTCCTTGGAGATCAACTAGCTCCATGGTTTGTCTTCCTTGTAGTGTTTGTCTTGTATTGGCATTTCGATACTAATATTGATCCTGACCAATAACGTCACCCATCGGGAAATGACATGAGACCAGGATATAGCAAGGTCTCACATTGCGCAATAAAGAGAAATGTCAAAGTATACTGACACTTCCAGAACATGACTTTTCAAGCTATCATAATAAAAAACATATCAGAAGAACCATGCAAATCAAAAAAACAACAAATATATACCGTAGCAAAAGGAAAGAACTAAAAAAAAAGCAGGATGTTAGATTAAGCATGTGGGAGTAGTGTAGGGGGGGGGCATACAACTGTGAAAAAAGGTTCCCTGCTAACAGTAGACTTGCGACTGCATAGAGTTATTTAACTAGCAGAAGTTGATTGGTCATGACTAGGGGGAGGGAGAGTATTCGGGGAGGTAGCTGGCTTGGTGGAGAGCCAAGAATGATGACAGAAGACCATTCAGAATCGCTGCTGTCTTCCAGTGAACCTTTCTCAGTAGAAACCTCCTCTGAATCAAATACCAGCAGATAAGAAGTATAACGGGGGCACGCCTAGGAAGATGGATCCCAAGGTTGCGACCGTACCAAACAACTTCAAACTTATCGCCAAAAGTTCACACAGATGTAAGAGTAAAGTAGACGGTAAAACCTAATATCGTTAAGCCTGACGCTTCACTCAATTAAGGTCTCGAGAGGATTGATTGTTGGAGTAGGAGAGTTCTCGCATAGACTTTCAGGTAGTTTTATCTTATGCCAGAAACTCCCCCATCAGTTTACTCCAACTGTTCGAGCACACCCTTCTCCGCTAAGGGCGGTCCGACACGTCTCCTGACACCCCCTTCGGGCATGTATGTGTCGACCCGCTCTAGTCGGCGTTCACCATATGTGCATATCGTTTCTGCGGCGCATTTCCATTCTGCCCGCCGGAGTGAAAACCTCTGCGCATCGGGGACTTGCCAGTGGCTAACTGTCAAGACACCTTGCTGAACTAGACTATCTATGACACCCTTCCCATGCGCGTTGATTTCTTCTTGACGCCGGAAGCTACCGTGAGCGGTTTATCTATCTACTATTTACGAGTCTCGGGCTTCCGGTGTCTTCCGCAGGGTACGGTGGTCCAGGAGTGATCCAATGGGCGCTACCCACGACCACTACCTCGGATACACCTTACCTGCGGTAGGAATCATGCTTTTAGTGTCTCTGCACTTCCCTCTCAGAGCCTATGGCGTTGGGGACATCCTTGGGCGTGGTAGGTGCAAAACGTTCCCAGTCGTCCCGGCACCACCCGGGACTACCTTCGGGACCCCCACGGTTAACTCCCGTTAACTCCGTCAGTTTTGGTCCGTTTTACTCCGAACAACTTGGAGGAGGTACTCCACCTTCCACCCTATGCCCCCTTATATATCCTGCGAACAGCTTACGGTCGACCGGACGGCAGCAACGTATACGGTGTTGCAAGCGGGTCTCCAAAGATCCTCCTTTGCTAGACTGCACACAACTACATAACCGTTTGCCCATGACGTCCGGGCCTCAAGGCGGGGCCGGAGGGGCATGATAGGAATAATGTCTTCAATTTACAGCTTCTTCGTAGCTGCGTAGCTCGCCCAATAGCATCTCCCGGAACCCCAGATTCCAGTATTATGCATGGCTTCGTGTGACAAACATTCCAGTCATTTTTCCCAAACTCCCCGAGGGACTTCGTATTGGCAGGTAGGGTAACTCAGGTCCTTGAACAGGGTAATCCAAGCCTCAAGGCAGGGTAACCCTGTTCTGTGGGTAGGGTAATCTTGTCCGGTGGACAAGTGGATTTTCTCCTGTTACCCTATCTATCCCTCTTCCGGGGATAGACACACTCGGCCTTTCTCTAGTTACCCAGCCTAGCTGTGTATTGGCCCTTCATAGGTCCCTAAGTACGCTGACACCAACCTTGGGCGTAGCCATGTACCTAAATACTTGTGTCCACTAAGTCTGCTCATCTCGGAGCCCGGGCCATCGGGTCTCCGTAGGTCAAGTACTCACTTGCCTGCCGGTTCCTACCAGTTCGCCTCCGAGCTACCTGTATGGGTGTAGGTTCCGGCTGCCATAGCTCACGTATGCTGGGTCGTTACATCACTCCCCTCTTCTCTACGGTCCGTCCCGGACCGTTTAGCGTCGTCTTTTCTTTCCACGACTCGATTCCCCCAAGACCCGATGGTCCCTGGGCTTGGACGGATATCTTTGGTGGAAATCTAGCATGGCCTGTAAGCCTGTCCCTTCTAGCATCTCATAGGGCTCCCACGAGTTCTCCTCAGCTCCATAGCCTTCCCATGAAACCAGGTACTGGACAAAGCGCGACGGAAACTTCGCCTTTGTTCCACCATACCAGCGACTGTCCACAACAGCTTCGATGACGTAACTGGGCTCATTGTCCACGAGCTCGGGGGTAGGGATCTCCTTGATCCTACCCGATTCCGGATCCTCGCGATAGGGTTCCAGCAGCGTGACATTGAAAACCGGGTGGATGCTCCATCGGGTGGGCAATTGGAGTTCGTATGCTCGGGTACCCACCCGACGTTTGACCACGAAAGGGCCAAACATCCGGTGGTCCAGCTTCTCCATGGGACGCTTGGTGCGGATGTTCTTCCGGTTCAACATCACGCGGTCCGCTTTCTTAGCCCGCCCAGCAGCCACATCTTCCAAGGTAACATAGTCCGGGGATGGCAGCCGTTTCTGGTCATGCCATTTCCGCTGCCTTTCCTGTGCCCGTTTAATCGTTTCTCGAATCTGTTGCCAGGTTCCTTCCCATTCCTTAACCAAGAGTTCACTACTTGGGTGTATCCCTTGGTTGTCAGACACAACACCCGACCAGTTTGTTCGTGGGTTGAACCCATAGTTGATCTCAAATGGTGACAACCTGGTGGATTCTGATGTTGAGGTGTTATACGCATACTCCGCAAGGGGTAGCAGCGAGACCCAGTCATCCTGTTGATAGGAGCAGTAACTACGCAGGTACTGCTCCAGTGTCTGATTAACCCTCTCGGTTTGCCCATCAGTCTCTGGGTGGAATGCAGTCGAAACGTTTAGTTTCACTTGCAGCAAGTGCATCAGACTCATCCAGAACTTGGATGTGAATCGGCTATCTCGGTCGGAGATGATTGACTCTGGCAGTCCATGAAGGCGCCAAACCTCCTTCAGGAATATCAAGGCAAGCTCCTTGATAGGTACCTCAGTGGTCAGGGGTATGAAATGGGCCATTTTCGAAAACCTGTCTACTATGACCCAGATCTTGGTATACCCTTCGGACTCTGGCAGCGCGACAATGAAATCCATTGAAATTGCTGTCCAAGGCCGCATAGGAACATCGATAGGTTCCAGCAGCCCGAACTTCTTGTGCCTGATGGATTTATTTCTTTGGCATGCATCACATGTCCGCACATAGTCAGTGATATGCTCATCCATCTTAGGCCAGTAGAAGTTAGCCCTCACCCTGCCAATGGTTTTGTAAGTCCCGAAGTGTCCCGCGATTCGGGAGTCATGTTCTGCCTTCATGATTGTCTGCTTCAGATTCTGACCCTTGGGAACATACCACCTGTTCTTGTACAGGAGTAAGCCCTTTTCCGTCGTGAAATGTCGGTCGACCTCTTTGTCACCTGCAGCTGTTGCCTTCAGGATCCTTAAGTACTCCTGGTCTTCGCTTATCGCTACCCGCAACTGATCCAAAAAGGACGACTTGAGCCGAAATCCCTGGCACACTTGCAACACCTGTGGTCGCAAGATGTCCCGTTCCTGGCTCCCGACCCACTGTCCGGGGCGAAAAAACGACTGTGGCGGAAAATCACTCCCCCCTTCAGGGCGGTAGTCCCTACGCCGCGACAAAGCATCCGCCTTCTCATTCAACCGTCCTTCTCGGTAAACCACCTTGAAGTTAAATGGTTGCAGGAATTCAGCCCAGCGGTGCTGCCTTCGGTTAAGGACCTTGGTACTATTGAAGTACTCCAAGTTCTTATGATCCGTATAGATCACCAACTGGTCCGTTACCGAGCGTAGCAAATGATCCCATTCCTTGAACGCCGCCACGATGGCTGTCATTTCCTTGTCATGGACATCATAATTAATCTCCGCTGGGTGGAACTTCCTACTATGGTAGGCCACCGGATGCCATCTCTCATCCTCACATAACTGGGAGAGAACGGCTCCTAATGCAAAGTCACTAGCGTCGGTTTCTAGCCGTGTTGGCCGTTCAGGGTCAAAATGTGCTAGGATAGGTTTGGACGTGAACGCTTCCTTTAAATGATTGAAGGCCTGCTCACATGCAGGTGTCCATTCCCATCGGACATCCTTCTTTGTCAAGTCCGTGAGGGGTTTCGCTATCTTGCTGAACCCTTCTATGAACCGACGATAGAAGTTGGCAAAGCCCATAAAGCTTTGAACGTCGACGACGCATGTCGGAGGTGCCCAGTCTTTGATTGTCTGCACCTTTTCCGACAACATAGAGATCCCCATATCGGAGATCCTATATCCGTGGAATTCAACCTCCCGTTGGTGGAAACTGGACTTCTTCATACTTACACATAGTCTAGCTTTCCGCAATTTCTCCATTACACGCCTTACCATCGCGACGTGCTCTTCCATAGTTTCGGAGTAGATCAGGATGTCATCCATATACGCGATGACTCCTTCATCCATGAGATCTCGAAAGACCTCATTTATCATGCTCTGGAAAGTTGCCGGGGCATTACATAACCCAAACGGCATGACCGTGTATTCATACAGTCCATATCTGCACCGGAAGGCCGTCTTCCATTCCTCACCTTCTGCCATCCTCAGAAGATAGTAGCCGTTTTTCAAGTCCAACTTAGTGAACACAACGGCTTTTCCTAACCTATCTCGCAGTTCATTCATCAGCGGTAGAGGGTACTTGCTCTTCACCGTGATTTTGTTCAGCCCTCGGTAATCTATTACCAGTCTTAATGTACCATCTGGTTTTGGCACAAAGAGGATAGGGGCTGCTGCTGAGGAACTGGATCGCCGTAGCTTCCCCGTTCGCAGCATGTCATTGAGATATTCCCGGAGTGCCTTAAGCTCCTTTTCCGATAACGGATAGATAGGCCCAAACGGAGGTTGAGTCCCGGGTAGCAACTCGATCGTATGGTCATACTTTGAGTGCTCCGGCAAGGCCTCAATCCGTTCTTGACTGAAGATGTCCCCGTAGTCCTTATACTCAGGGAGTAGCTTGACAGTAATGTCAGCACCTTCCTCATCGGAGAATTGTACAATTCCCAACAGGTACACATTACTAGGGTCTTCAGCTAGCAACTCTTCATCGGTCATGAACACTAACCGCCCCTGCTCTGCCAGGCAATTAGCCTTGCAGAAATCTGAGCGCCAGGTTAGTGATCCTGTTTTCCAATCTATGTCGGGATTATGGTCCTTCAACCAAGACATAGGTAGGTACCCGTCCACCTTGGTGTCGGGCATGTCCGCGACTTCAAACCGCATTTCGTTATGGTGGTCGCCTATTCTCATGTCCAATGATTTGGTATAGTGCAGACCTGACCCCGGAATGTGATTACCGCTTGCGTCGCTTATCGGCACATGTACCTTTCGTCGGACACATGGTGCCTGCGTTTGTTTAACCCATCGGCTACTAAGCACTGGCCCAGTAGCTCCACTGTCGAGTAGCAGGAGCGCCTCAGCGCTTACCTGTCTAGCTCCAATCTTCCAGTCTAGCCTTACCCTCAGGTGGATAGACTTGGTATGGCGAGGCAAGTTATCACGCTTCTGCCTCTTCACTTGTCTTAGGGACTTAGTCATCTTGGCTTACTAATTCTGATCTCTTGCCTTTCGACACAAGAGCGGCCACAACGGGTCGGTAAACGTTAAGGGATTGGGATTCGTTTTATCAATAGCTAGGGTGTTTACTATCACGCCAGCATGATTTCGGGTACTAAACCCTCCTCAGGTAAACTTGATCATAGTATCATTTATTTAATCAAGTCCAGCCTGAACTAATCCCGCTTGTACTAACCATAACAAATTTTCCCGAGGTGGGTAGAGGTCCGCTCTTGGACCGGTTCCAAGCGAAGCAACCTTGCTTCCCCAATGTCGAGCGTCTCCGCGAGCGAGATCTCTCCCAGCCTCAACCGAAAATAATGTCCTATGACTTGTCCGTCCCAGTAAAGAAATCCTGAAAGAAATACAAATAACTAGAACAAAGGAAATAACCTGAAAACCCACAAAGGAGAGATCACCCTGTCCACCGCATACGGCCTTCAACATCTATCTGCCCACACCACCTGGGTGTAGTCAGCATCAGGGTCGTTCATGCAGTAGAGGGGTACTTACCCATCCCAGAAGCCACTTCCGGGGCTCCTTTTCATCCATCCCGCAGGGGTCTATGGATACAGGTTATTAAGGTTATACCTTTTGCAGAATGGGGTCTTACCTATTCTGAGCCGTCAGTATCAACCTCCATAATCTGAGGTGATGCCTGTCGGACTTCAAGTATCTTTGACGAGGTAGCCGGAGGTGGCGCTTCGATGCGCTTTAGTCGCTTGTCCGTACCTGAGGGCTCGCTTACCGGGGCTGACCGTTTCAACCCGCGAGCCTGTTTGGACGAACTAACGACTGGGGACGTCGCGGTGCACTTTCTCCAAAAGTGACCCGTTTGTCCACACTTGGTGCACTGGTTGTGCTTTCTCCGACGTTCGGTCAAAGTCGACGGGATTTCCTTATGCGCCAGGGCATACTCAGAAGTCCCCGGCTTTGCCTGTTTCCCCGCATTGAAATTAGTAGGTTTGGCAGACCGCTGGTTCTGTCTGCCCGAACCTTTATCCTTCTTTTTAAACCTTCCGGAAGTTGAGGACCTATCCTCCTTCTTGTCCGTTGGTTGAGACCGTTGGACAGGGTGGATAACTCGGTTGCTGAACCGGGTGTTGTCTTCCAGTGTGTGTCCAACCTTCCGAAGAAGATCAAGGTAGTCGTTCAAGTCGGTAGGATGGGGCTCCTTCAGTGCCCACGCGTTCCTCACTTCTTGAGTAATGCCCGACCGTACCTTATCTCGTACCTGCACAGGGTCTGTATAGCTAAGCTTATACATATAGTCAATTATCTTGTCCAGGTACTCATCAATGTGATGTGGCTTCATCACTAGGTCTCGCCACTCAAGCAGGGATCGGTCTCGTTCCGCTTGGTCACCGCCGAAACTCCGTTCAAGCCGTTCCCGGAATCCTTTCCACGTTCTTAACGGGTTACTGTTATTAACTGGAACTCCGGTACGCTTGGCTGCCTCCTTATTGATGTGGGAGTGCAGCCCAAGATACCATGTTCGGGCAGTATCTTCTAGAAGGGGGATCACCAGGTTTACCTTGTCCATATCGGTCAACCTGCACCCAGCAAAGTACTCGAACTTAACCTCTACCAGCGTCAGGAAGCTGGCGAGTTCGGTGACCTTTCCCTTAAACGCCGGAATGCCGCTCAGCTTTTCCGGCTTCTTCTGCCGTTGTCTAGATGATGGTCGTGCAGCCGCCCTACTCCGTAGTTCCCTTGACAGCTTCTTAGCACGGCGGTCCCACCGTCGTTTCTTCTCGTCGCTCCAGTCATCCTTGCGAGCGCCGAGAAAAGGGGTCAAGTCGGGGAGAGAATCGGCATCATCATCATCCGAGCTATCATGGTCAGAGTCCCCAGGATCTCCACCTGCTCCCGTAGTACCACCGACAGGTGGTCCATTTCCACCTCCACTACCCCCGGTATTTCCACCTGGGGTCTCGCGGGGTCTATCATACCCATCAAACCTTTCCTCCTGGCCATCCTGATTCCCATCCTCGGGGGGGTTAGCCCCTGATGGTACTGATGCCGGTGGTGGAACAGGTCGTTGCCCACCCTCAGGAGTTGGGTTCGGAGCCGCCTGAGTTGTCGCCAGAAACGACTGAAGCTCTGGACAACTCAAAGGTTGCATTGGGGGCCCCGCGTGTCTCCATGACCCACAGTACCCACATGTTGGTCGTCCGTCTCCCTCCTTCTGTCTTCTTCGGTGCCTTACCGGGGTCCGTGGTCCCTTCCTGCACCCGTACGTGTGGTAATGAATCCACCCCATACGGGTTTCTTCCGATTTGCAGCCCGACAGACAGTACTCGTCTTGGCTGTCCGACTCACCACTAGTGATCGTGGGGAGGATGGAGGGAAGAGTTGGTTTTGAGGGGGCAGAGGGAATCACGGGTGCCCAAGGAACGGAACGAGCGGGTGTCCCAGGTCCGGGGATCGGAGTCCCTCGTGATGGAGCCATGGGTGCTCGCTCTTCCTGGCGCCTGACCTGTTCAAAGAATCCAGGTGAAGCCGCACGCAGCGGTCGGTACCCTGGGGTAGCCGATACTGTTGGCGGGAAAGCTGCGACAGGGAAGGTATCAGGAGGGGGCAATGAAACTGGTAAAGGTGTGGGTCTTGGGGCCGCAATAGGAGGTACGGGAGTTGCAACCGACGGTGTTGCAGGGGGGTTAATGGGAGCAGGGGTCGGCCGAGGAGTAGGGTCAGGTGTATCGGGTGCTGTGATACCCTTTGGCTTGGACGTCCTTTTCTTAACCCGACGCCCATCGGTTGGTCCAATCGCCGGACTTCCTGAACGACTGCGGGCGATCGAGGAGGGGACAGACAGCGAGCCTGTTGATGCTCTTGTGAAGGACGAGGTATAACTGTATCCTTCCCCCTTGAGGCTTTCCAACATCCGTATGCCCACGGGGCTTAGGTACGCCCTCCACTGTTCATCCCGGGCTCTCATAGCCAGTTCCATCCCGAAGTTCTCCAGCTTCGTGTGGACAAGTGGGAGTGGGGGCGCCGCCTCTATCATCAGTACGTCATTCTCAGCATCAATACTATAACCTCCCGCGAAGGCCCTTTCCAGCGCTGCCATACGATCCTTCAATGCCTTCTGGTCTCTTAACATTCGCAGGTATGCCTCCTGCTGTACCTTCATCCATTCCACCGCTGCCGTAGTAATCTGTTTACGGAACACCTGCTGCTGCTGGGCATTCCAGTTCTTCAGTTCCCGCTTCGCATCCTCAATCGACTTGGATACCTCCCGGACGATGTAAGGTTCGACGAACTCGCGGGAGAACTCGCTAAAGGGTACTCCTTGCGGTGGAGGAGGGAGCATGTTGTGGACGAGGGCGGCGTCTTGGAAGAACGAAAGCGCCGCAGCGCGAGGGTCTGTAATCATAAGATCAACACATTCATCAGGTAGTTGAATAGGGGCGGCCTCCAGGAGCAATTGGTGACCGTCCCATTCAATACCGCGGACGTCCGCGAACACCGAAGCACGAAATGTGTTGGCGGAGTTCTCGTCAAGGTCAAGGTCTGAATCCGAGTTGGATTCCATTCTGGGTCGACGTTCGATACTAGCCATTGCGCTTTCCACCCTGGGCTACTTGTTCGAGACAAGGTTACCAGTATTCACGCAAGGTCAGTGCCGAAGGTCGAAAAACAATTAATCAGGAGAGGAGTTAAGCGAGGAGCTCGCTTAACGATATACTGTAACGGGGGCACCCCTAGGAAGATGGATCCCAAGGTTGCGACCGCACCAAACAACTTCAAACTTATCGCCAAAAGTTCACACAAATGTAAGAGTAAAGTAGACGGTAAAACTTAATATCGTTAAGCCTGACGCTTCACTCAATTAAGGTCTCGAGAGGATTGATTGTTGGAGTAGGAGAGTTCTCGCATAGACTTTCAGGTAGTTTTATCTTATGCCAGAAACTCCCCCATCAGTTTACTCCAACTGTTCGAGCACACCCTTCTCCGCTAAGGGCGGTCCGACACGTCTCCTGACACCCCCTCGGGGCATGTATGTGTCGACCCGCTCTAGTCGGCGTTCACCATATGTGCATATCGTTTCTGCGGCGCATTTCCATTCTGCCCGCCGGAGTGAAAACCTCTGCGCATCGGGGACTTGCCAGTGGCTAACTGTCAAGACCCCTTGCTGAACTAGACTATCTATGACACCCTTCCCATGCGCGTTGATTTCTTCTTGACGCCGGAAGCTACCGTGAGCGGTTTATCTATCTACTATTTACGAGTCTCGGGCTTCCGGTGTCTTCCGCAGGGTACGGTGGTCCAGGAGTGATCCAATGGGCGCTACCCACGACCACTACCTCGGATACACCTTACCTGCGGTAGGAATCATGCTTTTAGTGTCTCTGCACTTCCCTCTCAGAGCCTATGGCGTTGGGGACATCCTTGGGCGTGGTAGGTGCAAAACGTTCCCAGTCGTCCCGGCACCACCCGGGACTACCTTCGGGACCCCCACGGTTAACTCCCGTTAACTCCGTCAGTTTTGGTCCGTTTTACTCCGAACAACTTGGAGGAGGTACTCCACCTTCCACCCTATGCCCCCTTATATATCCTGCGAACAGCTTACGGTCGACCGGACGGCAGCAACGTATACGGTGTTGCAAGCGGGTCTCCAAAGATCCTCCTTTGCTAGACTGCACACAACTACGCAACCGTTTGCCCATGACGTCCGGGCCTCAAGGCGGGGCCGGAGGGGCATGATAGGAATAATGTCTTCAATTTACAGCTTCTTCGTAGCTGCGTAGCTCGCCCAATAGCATCTCCCGGAACCCCAGATTCCAGTATTATGCATGGCTTCGTGTGACAAACATTCCAGTCATTTTTCCCAAACTCCCCGAGGGACTTCGTATTGGCAGGTAGGGTAACTCAGGTCCTTGAACAGGGTAATCCAAGCCTCAAGGCAGGGTAACCCTGTTCTGTGGGTAGGGTAATCTTGTCCGGTGGACAAGTGGATTTTCTCCTGTTACCCTATCTATCCCTCTTCCGGGGATAGACACACTCGGCCTTTCTCTAGTTACCCAGCCTAGCTGTGTATTGGCCCTTCATAGGTCCCTAAGTACGCTGACACCAACCTTGGGCGTAGCCATGTACCTAAATACTTGTGTCCACTAAGTCTGCTCATCTCGGAGCCCGGGCCATCGGGTCTCCGTAGGTCAAGTACTCACTTGCCTGCCGGTTCCTACCAGTTCGCCTCCGCGCTACCTGTATGGGTGTAGGTTCCGGCTACCATAGCTCCTGTATACTGGGTCGTTACAAGAAGTCTCAGAAATGGTGATAATATTTGTCTGTATATGAGTAGGCTGGGGAGTTGTAGGTGTAGGATGTGAGGAGGTGGTAGTCAGGAGTTGGCACTTCACTTTCGCAGCTGCTTTCTGAACACAGACTGGGGTACTTCCTACTCCCTTACAACAAGTCTTGAAAACCTTTTTTGGTACATCTTGGGTAATATGTGTATCACGTAGCTTGATCAGTGCTACCTTATCAAGCACTCTCACTTCACTAAGCTTTCACCAGTCTGTGGCATTATAGAGCTTGTCGCTGCTTTGCAGCCTTAGGCTTTGCTTATGCCAAAGTTCCTTGCCGGTAATTCCTTCCTCTAGCTGATGGCCAAGGGAGCACATTAGTTCCCTGACCTGATCAATTCTGGAATCCATATTGTTGATGGTGAGGTTAGCAAGGAGGTTCCCTGCAGCCACAACTTGGTGGCATATCTCGCGACTCCGAGGAGGCTTTTTTATAATACTAAGTGTATCACGTAGCTTCTCAACTCTGGGGTTGAGTTTCTCCAGCACCCGGCATGGATTGAGAGGATGTATCCCAGTAGCAGACAATGATTGGCATATATTGTGTCCTGTGAAGGTTGTATAATGAGCTTTGGTCAGGAAAGAAATAAAGATCAACTTCTTAATTCCTTTGAGGTTTTGACCGGAGTGAATATAGTTGTCTACTGCTAGGCCATAAAATTGCTGGTAGGGGCTAAATAAGCCTATATCAAGGGGTTGGAGTAAGTGAGTCAAGTGGAGGGGTAGGCTGAGAAGTAATATATTATTTGAAAAGCATAAAGATACGAATTCAAAAGTAATATAAGATCTATAGCCATTGAATATGTGGAGCTAGACGAGATCACCATATCTTGCCTGACTGTCAGGAATAAAAATCCTTCACAATCACTCCAGTGCCACTGATCATCAGTCCGGCCCTTGGGTGAGTAGCTAAACTGATATTCTTTTTCCTTTTCTATTAAATTCTTATACCATCTCATGTAATATCCACCACCCTTGTTAATTATAAATGGTGATATAATAGTTCTACCACTCCCAACCCTCTCAATAACGGTGACAAGTTCTTATTTCTCATCATGGGTGACCCTGAGGTTCTACCTACTATGCTAGCAGAGGACCTTAGCTCGTGAGGCCAACCCCATTAGAAATCCCTTTTTATCCATGTTGTATATCAGGAGCTCTTATAGGCCATCCTCTCACATGAGTCTTCCAAGTTCAAAAAAATAATCTCGTATAACCTCCAAATCATTGGCATATGTACACTGTCGCTCCAGCTGGCTGCTGAGCTTCAATGCTAGGTCAGAGTACTGCCAAAGAAACCTGATGATCCAGTTCTTACTAAGCAGAAGGGGGGTGTCTCCTGTTCACTTAAATTCTAAGTGAATAGCAATATCCTTAACCATGTCAAGATGCCGTGGAAAGCCAATATCATCCTGGATGAAGCACCATTTTACAATAGCCTTCTTCTCCGGCCCTGTGAGGTGCTGCTGTTCCTCCAGGGCAGCAGCTCGGGCAAGGGTCGTTTTAGCAAGTTGGCGGTATAGCGTTCGCAAGTTGAACTCAAAAGTCTCACTTACAGTGGGCCACATTTGGTTCTTCATCTAATTCAATTACTCGCATTGCTTGCTTGCTGTAGGCATTCCTCATATCCAGAATCACACTTCCTGGATGGTACTATTGTGTTTGTAGTTGTACTGATCGCTTAGCTGATATGAGAGTAGGGCTATATATCCTCAAAATGCCTAATTTTGGCTGATTCCGCCTTGTGTCACAGCCAGGTATTGTATCACTTCCTGGTGATTGACATTATGACTGGGCCTTGATCCTGTTATAGCATGAGGATTTCTGTGCTCTCTCCATACTGGTAATACTTTCTGAAAGCTGATGTAGTAATTTTGTGTATCTCGCTTTGTTTCAAGGTCTTCTGATTCCTGCATATCATTTGATCCATATTTCCGAATCTTTTCATTCTTTAGGTGGTTTTGTCTAGAGTCTCTACCTCTTCGAGCGCTTCATCATTAATGTTCTCAATGATCAACTGTACGATTCAATCGCCTTTTCCCCCTCCGTATTCTTCATTACCTTGGTTTGCGAGTGCTACTACCACTTCTTGCATATAGTTAGCATCTATTACCTCTGCATTAGTCATGAGTTAATACTCGACTGCTAAACTACTGCATTGGGCAATTTACCCATAGGTGCCTTGTGGTAGCCCAATAGCTATTCCTATAGCTATCATTATTTGCACTCTGGCAGGTATTATCTGTTATTCATTAGTATATATATTGTGTCCTGCCTTCTTTGCTGAACCTTTAGTAGATACTTTTGCCTCACTTGGCTACTTCTTGACTCAGATATATCTATCCACCTGACCACTCTGGACACTTGGTTCTTTTAGGGCCTGGAGCTCATGGATCTTCATGATTAGGTTCTCTTCTAGGGCTTCTGCTTTATGGGTTATATATACCACCAGTGAACTGTGCAGACATTCAGTCATGCAATCTTTATTCGTAAATACTATCTTGTTGTTTTCCAACTCAATCATGGGACTGCATTGTCTTAACTCAGGTATCTCTAGGATTTCCTCATAGCTTTGCAGATTGACCACCTGGAAGGTCGCCACTTTCCTATAGCTGCCAGTATCTATAGGAACTCATACTGTATGGGTAATTAGCCTCTTAGTCCTTTCCTTTCTATCTGGGAGGTGTATCTCTCTTGAGCTTTTTCATCTGAATAGTAGTGAGGCCATGTTTGTTACATATTTCTTTCTCACTGAAGCTCTCTGTCACTCCTAAGTCGGTCATCTTGCATATTATAATTATTTCATTTTCACCATGTAGTACTGTCTTAATCACAATATGATCTCCTTCATGTTTTCTGAGTTCTACCAATAACCTTGTATAATAATTTGCCTGGGTGATGGGTTTCAGTTACATCCTGTCCCTCAGACCACCTATTGTTAGGAACAGTTGTCTTTTTCCCCTTAGTTATTCTTGGTATCCAGATTCATCTTGCGTAGTTTGATCGGAATTGGTATCTATTGTCCTGGCCTGGCTGGCCCCGTCCTCCCTAGTTGGGTCCCATTCTATCCATCTCTGGGCAGCCTACAGTTGTGTAGCATGTGGCTACTCCTTCCACATCCTAGATACCATCTACCCTTCATCCTCCTCTTGTATACCTGTCAAGACAGATTGATGTTTGGTCTTCACCTTATTGGATTCAGGTCCATTGCATCACTCCTTTAACTTGTCACAAGTGGTGCTGGCCTGAATGTTCTCTCTTAGTTTCACAGTACTACTCTGTATTCACCTGTCTTTCCTCCTTCCTGAATGTGTTTAACCATGTCCAGCAGTTGTTCCCTTTCGATTGCCTATACTGCGAAATCTGCCGTAGTCATGTATTGTGTCTCTGTCTTGCCCCACACATCTTGCAACTGAGTATTGCATGCTTTCAGCAGAAATCACTAGAGTGTGTATTGTCATACTCAGACTCTACTACAAGGTACTGGAATTCGTTCCAGAAGTCTATCATGTTCTTCTTTCTTTGTTGTATAGTTTTCAGCTTGTTTCATGCTCCTTGTTTCACATCAATGTCTCCAAACCATTCTTTGAAAACTTCTTTGAAGCTGTCCCAGGTGTCCCATTCTCTGTCTTTTCACCCTTCAATGTAGGGAGTTCTCCATTTGCCAGCCATATTTTGTAGCAGTGATTCAGCATATACTACCTTGATAGTATTACGATCTTCCCTGTAGTCTTTGACTTGAAGGTACCTCTCAAGCTGTGAGAGGAACCCTCCCAGCTTTCTCCTTTTGCCTATGAAGATGTCTGGTTTCTTTGCCTTTAGCATTCTGCCTCTACTAGGCCTGCTAGTCTGCAGTATTGCTAGTAGAGCTATTAGCTGTTCAGATATCATTCCCACTAGTTGGACCAGTGGGGTAGTCAATCCTTTTACTACTCTCCACATCCTGGTTTTCTTTTCTTCGTCTGATGATAAAGTGTCTTCTTGTTGTTGTTCTTCCAGTATGACAGAACTCAGTGGTCTACTTTCTGCTTACAAGCTTGCTATTCATCCAAGCCCCTCTCCGAGTCCTGGGAGTTCTAGGTGATCGTTGATTTTGTTCTTGTTATAACAATCCATTTTTTCATTATCATAGGATTATCATTGCTACACCCTTGTCGTGTTGTATTGTCAGGTGTGTTCTGAATAGGTGCTATCAAATGTAATATTTCCTACTGGTTAGCACTTCACTCATACAGGTGACAATACCTTAGCTTTAAATATTCATAACTTGACTTCTTCCTTCAAGTTGGATAACTAAGTGCTCAAGGCCCCTAACTGATAACTCATTCACAAGAGTATGTACCCAATATAACCATATAGACCCACAGTAAAGTAGTAAAGTTACAGGTAAGAACATACAAAGATGATAGTGTGAAGAGCTGCTCCTCCTAGCTCCTAGCAATCTCTTTTACACTCACTCTTTATGCCAACCCTAACCCTGTGACTCATACCCTTGAGTTACCTGTCATGGTTATATACACTAACTGTGTCACATGCGTGAGACCCATGAGTTGCTACCCAAGTCATGTGCAAAAGCCATAACATTATACAACTCACAATTGCAAGTCGCTCAAATGCAAACAACCAATCATAACATACCAACAACTTGCAATTATGATTTTGTATGAGACCCCCAATGTGAGCCATGGTACGAAAGCCTAACCAATAATGCCTTACCAGTAAGCCTAACTAAAAACCTTACTCCTTTCTAAGCTCATCCAAATACCTGATGTAACCAATCTTCTACCCCCATCACCATTTGTGACATATTAGTTCAATTTTCACTTTCATCAAATCTAATGACTTGACTCCAACAGAGCTCCAATCTACATGCTACCACCCACCAGCTATGGCCCAGAATCATCTCCACGCATGCCAGGAAGTAGAATAACTTTATAATTTTTTCTCTCTTTGAAAACCTTGACCATGTAAGTCAATCATGAATTATCAACTTTAGTATATATTTACTAATAGATATAGCTATATCAGTTCAACATGGATGAAATTGATAGGGATTATTGGAGTGGATACTGGCTGTTCAGATACCAATTTGTAGCTTGTATGATGTACTACTGTCTGAGTTATAACAATTTTTCAATCAAGTAGTACTCTTTCACTTTGTGTCCCATAACTAGTAAGTGTCCCATTACTAGGTCAAATACGTTACTCAGTATCTCACAAATTTGGTGTTAGAATTGTCCGTACATATCACCTCATCCCTACCGTAGCTCTCCGAGCGTGGGCAATGTCACCCATAGCGCAAAAGTCGTAAGTGCCAAATTTGAGAAAACTACCAGGTGGATATACCTTTCGGCATTCCAATCAATTAGATAAAAAGGTCCAACTTAACCAGCAAACGAACCGATGTTGACCGATCCCAACGGGAACCTACGCTCAGATAATCTTAGTGAACCTGGCATTGCTCAGGATTCTTCGGCGGGGTTTCGTCCTTGTACCCTGTGGTCCTACCCTTGTACAGGTGCACCGATGCTTCCTTAAAGGGTATCGTAGAACGCAAGCTTCCAATAAAGCTCTAAGCAATGATTAGATTCAATCCATTGCTCTCGCAGGGGTTCAGGCTCTTGCCGTTAGGAGGTGCAAGCTCCAGGAGCGCCGACAACACAATGGTTGCCCCTCCGAATCTAGCATTCTCTTCCTCCCTATAATACCTTAATAGCTCTGCCATGAAAACCAAACACTCCTCAAATAACAGCCCACATCCGCCGACTAACGGAAGCGTTGTGTGCAATGCTTACACGCGGACCGACAGTGTGATACCCCTTGGGCGCCTGAGATAGTAAGATCCTTAACCAGGCACCCAAGCCCAAATCAGTCAAGAGCTAGCTATATCAGGTTATGAATCTAGGCCTCTTAATGTTCGCGCGACCCATCAACAAATCACGACGAGGGGACGCAAAACAGGAGCATCGTGCATGGTTGCGAACTTTTCAGTTTTGGGCCGCCCTAGGGATACCATTTGACTACGGTACCGGTACTCGGGTAACGTGGCTGCTCGTAGCAGGCAAGGAGAATTCGATAACAGGGTCAATCTCTATGGGCGCTCGCACATGCCCGGATTTTTCATGCCATATATTTTGCGGGTCCCGGTTATCGGGCACTTCCCGCCAACCGGGACGAGTATCATGAGTAGATATTACCGCGTTATTTTCACGTCCCAGCTTTACTCGTGAGGAAGAGCACCTCGGATCCTTCGCGTTACCTGTAACCCCACTAGGGGGTATTCAGTCAGTCGTCTCGACGTTCCCCTCTCTGAGCCGCAACTGGTGCGCTATCCGCCACAGCCTTGCAGTTACAAGTTGGAAAGGGTAGAATCATCTATGATAGAACCTATTTTCTTACTCGAAAAACCCAAACCGCAAACTAAAATTCCGCGTTTCTTGGCACTCACGATGATAATTTGTACGGAGCGGCCACTTGAAGGTTGGAAAGAAAGAAAAGGTGCAAGTGACCCCGATTCTTCTCTCCAGATCCTTCTCCAGTGGCACACTGGATAGAGCAGCCCTCTAGAAAAGACCACGGCGTGTTGGCTTTCTGTTTCAGGGTACCACCAGTCCCGAGGTAGAAGTCTTGACCCTGATTAGCATTTTTAAATAATGGAATCCTAGGGGATGATTAGCGGTTTTGGGGGTGCGCGTGCGCAATGTTAGAAGTCCATGTAAGCGAAGGGGGTGGAAACGATCGCGTTTGCGATGACTCTTTAGCACAATAAGCGCGGTGGCGCCCGGTGGACTGGTCAGGACCCACTCAAGATCTCGGCAGGATGCTTGCGGACTGGGAGGGAGGGTACTGTACATTTCCTACTGGACTTGCCGTAAAACCCTGTTAAATCCACAATCGGATTGCCTAGCGGAAATCACTATACTCGTTATGATACTAAAGAACTGTACAGTTGGCCTAGCAGAGTACCGGTAGGTTAAATTTTGAATCCCAGTTAACGAGATCCAGCAGGTTCAGCTTGCCCTAATGATACCCCGTCTGGAAAAACCCGGCCCTCTCGGGGTGCTTTGCCCCCGATGGTGGAGATACGAAGGCCCCCGCGAGATCAGACCACCCAAGGGATAGCTGAGCATAGTTATCTCATAACAGAACCACAATACCAGACCCCCCCCNTCGGTCATGTACGTGGTAACTTCCTAGCGCCCCAAGCGAGCATTTTCGCGCATCATACCGGTACTAGTATCCGAAAAGCCACCCAGTGGGTGGGTACTCTCTCTCACGCCCCTTGGGAGACATTTGGCGAGATATTAATGACCAAAAGGACCTCGGGGGATGAATGAAAGCGCTTCTCAGCCCCAATCCAGTCCGAGTTCAGCTCGCTTAGATTTCATCTGGGCCGCCAACTTTTGATTAGCGCTAGGACAAATGGGTGCACTTTGTCTGGTCGCGTGGAGCGATCCTAGGACCAGCCGCCCTGAAATCACTACAGCCAAAAGGCGTGCTAACGCGCTGAAATGACGCAAAGTGTGTAAGAACACCGGAACAGATTGAAAGCTGGAGCCAGTCATCTTCCCGTTTAATCGTAGCTGGACGATCGCGCCGACGCCATATGCTTTAAAGAAAAAGTTTTTCTTCTTCCCTCGGACGATGGGCGTTTGGGGCCAGACGTTTATGTCTCGAACCCCCCTTCTTTTCCAATTGTTCACAGCGCTGTGGGGCTCGATCCTCCAAGCAACGCGGCTAGTATGAGGGCCTCCGCGGCCGGTTTTTGGCTACGTCCCTAGCGCGCTTCTATACTCGTACCGTACTGTTATATCCCAGCTCAGGGGTTAGTTCAGGAGGTACTTGTCCCAAACTACAGGTACCCCGAAAGTGAGGGAGAGGACTGATGATTTGTATAATATTATAGAACAAAAAGAAGGCATCATGCCCCGAGACAGCGGTTCGCGAGACATGGCAAGGAGAAAAACGCCCATATCTGAGGGCCCACACAAATTCGCGATCCCCATTTCCGCGGCACCGTACCCATCCTTCCTAGGACAAGTAGCAGTTGGCCTTCTGGAGGCGGATATGGTTCACCACGCTAAGGCTAACCCACCGGTATGTTCCAGCTGAAAATCCCGGAAAGTCTCTTGCCGATCGCCAGCTATGACTTTTAGTATCCGAGCCTGTATAGGAACCATAGTAAGCTACGTGGGGGAATCCGGAAGACTAATTTCCCCCCGAAGAACGGGCTCTCTCTTAGGCTGAGCATATTGGAGCAACAGTCCTTCCGTAGCATTCCCTATGTCCTATGAGAAGAGGTAAATTACGGTAGAGTAATTATAGAGACTTGGTAGGATGAACTCCAGGGATTAGTAGTTTATGATAGCACACAATGGGAGGATCAACGGCCGCATCCCTTCCACACGCCCTAAGATTCCAGGAACGAGACTCCCACCCTACAATTATGTCGGCCTTCTTTTTCTTTTTTTCACTTCCTTTCCCCGCTCTGTAAAGCCATCTCCCTCAACGAACCGAAAATCCAGGTAAAACGCAATGCTACGAGTCCCAAGACAAGTTGATAGCGTCACACCGGGGGCCTCTAACTCGCCAATGCAAAATGTCGGTATAATAATGCCAACTTGCGCGATCTCAAGCCAACTCCGGAAATCGTTCCCTACCATTATGATGTTCATCCATGGAGGCGCATGAGCGACAGGATGTGAGCTCTTTTACGCAACCCTTCGCGCCCCTCGATCGTACACTTTTGTTGCGTCTTGCGCGCAGTCTCTCCCGTGAGCCAAGATGGCCCTGGCTTACCTAGAATTTGGTCCGGGTCTCGATCATAGGGTAGATTGGGGGGTTGGACTATGGGTAGGTAAAATACGTATATTATAATATTATACTATATCTTTGACCTTACATTTCTATACCCGTAAAACAATTGAAGGATTTAACAAAAAAAAAAAAAAATTTGACCTTATGATACATTTAATACAATACGATACGATGCATACATGCCCTAAAATTCTTACCCAGAAACCTGAGCCCTGATTACTAAAATCTGCTCCATCTAACAAAAAGGCCAATGTGTATTCATACGATATGGTTCCGGAAGACTAAACTCTGCACTAACTTTCTAACAAAAACTGTGACAATTTTGGATGTAACATTGAGCATAACACTCTCAAAAAATTTCTCAGAGGATTTTTAGGTTTTTAACCCTACTCTTTAGATTTGAAACTCATCATTAAGTTCTTGTATTAATTATCCTATTATTACATGTCAACTGAAAATTATTCTATATTTACTCACCATATTTCCTTAAACCCTTTATTATCCCCATCCCACTGCAGTTATTACCTTATAATTAAACTACAAATATCTATTAAGTTATCATTCTTCTATTTTCCAGATTTGTACACAGTGTTATATTTGTAACAGGTTTCTTGTTACCAAACCCTTCAACTTGAACATAAAAGCAATATTGAGAATAATAGCTGTTGATAGTTGTAGGAATCAAAAGGCATGTATTTACATGATACTCTTCTCATCATCATATAGTTCAGTCTACACTACATATTTAATAGTCTTCCCCTACTCAAATGAAAAATACATGAAAGTTCTATCTTTATACCTTATATTATACATAGACTTAGTTTAATTAATCTACCAATAATTTCAGCATATAAGATATATATTCTAAATATAAAATTCTTCTTTAATTAAGGATATGAGTCCAGTTAAATGCTATAATATGTTAGCCCTGGCAATGGATTCTGGCCTTGTGAGTTAGGATTAAGGATCTAGGAATTCTACAGGGAATTTTTAGGGAGTATTACACTCAGCATTACATCCAAAATTGTCACAGTTTTTGTTAGAAATTTAGTACAGAGTTTAGTCTCCTGGAACCATAACTTAAAAGTTTTATAATAATATTATGATATGCGCTCACTCTTTCTGATCAGCTACCTATCAGAAATGATATTATCCCCATCTCAGACAACAACCAACTATGGGATGAACTAAGAAAGGTATACTCCTCAATGATTATTTTTCTATCCTGTCAGATCCATGGATTGATCCAGCTACAGCCTGAGGCCAATTTAGTAATTTCGTGTAGCCAGAATTGGGAGTTCCTGGTAGACTATACTTTGATTTCTAAGAGACAAGGTACTAGTTAGAATTCTTGTATAGTATTCAACCTGCATCTCTAAACTTATCTGATACTTGCAATGTTTGACCTTCTTCTGTTTTTTTTTTTAACATGTGAAGTTAAATAAAGTATATATTTAAAAAAAAATACTGTATTTATACAGTATTTTACAAACATCTATAAACACAACGCCGATCCCTGGCTGGACGGGGGCCTCCATGACTAAGATGAGTGACGTGGAGCGCTCATGACTGAGCATGAGGAAAAAGTGAGGACTAGAATGACAAAAGAAATATTTTTCTCTGTCTGTGTTTCTGTCCGCCCGGGTACAGCCTCTCTCTACTATTTTTGAACCTATCCCCGGTTTTAACGTATCAATAACGTTTTTTTTTACGGGCCCTTTTTACCATCTAATCTCTCTCAGCGTTTACGCATCCAGCCACCGTGTAGAAATCTTGCTGTTCAACGATTTTCATCATTCTGCCCTTTACCTATCAAGGTGGAGGCTTCTCTTTTTGCAGGAAGGCAGGCAGTGTTGAGAGTGTATGGGCAATGGTAGATAATGTGGTCATGTGTAGTGGTCATGTATATTGGCCAGAGTGAGGATGTGGAGTATTGAGTGGAGATGGTTCTGGATGTGATGTACACCTTTGGTGATGAGGGTTTGGATGTCTGGAGGGCTTATGGTCTGAGTGAGTGGTCACATGTTGTTCAGTGTCTTGTAGATAGCTTGCAGGTTCACTCCTGAGAACAGCAACGAAGTTCCTTTCTCCTCCACTACGATCATCTGTTTGGTTGTCCACCGATTCCAACCCACAACAGGCAGGCAGGGGATACCGTTTTTTTGAAAGGTGAGCGCACGGGGATCGGAGCCGGAATGTTTAAGTATCCACTTGTACTGAAGTGCCATTGAAGAAAGTTTGGCCGGTTCTCCTTCCTCCCGTTTTACCACCTTTCCCTCCTTACCCTCTTCTACCATCGATCACCCAAGTATAGACCTGTTCCATGGTCACCGATCAAAAATAACTAGACACGTCCCCGTAACATCAGGAAAAACTTTCCCAGAGCTTGCCGAATAGCCAGGGCTATAGGTGATCCCCATATCAGATAGTGTCCGGTATCATGGAAACAATCCCAATGAAGATCCTCTGGTCAATACATTACGATCTATCTTGCAGCTTTGAAAAGTAAGGCATTTCGTGCAGCTACGGCAAACCCGAATTAAAAATAAAATAAAAAAGACACCTCCCAAGAACGGAGGGATCTCTCCTGTTGCTCCTGCAGCCATTCAGTAGTTGTTTCGGATAGGTAGCGATATACTTCCCAACCGCGGACCACCTGTAGATATTACAAACGAGTGACCGAAGGTGATTGCCAGCAAACGCTAACGCTAACTTATACGCCGAGCGCGCGGTACTGGCTCAATTCCCCCGGGCTGTAGCATCCCCGAGCCGATCACCGCCACTAGCTAGCTCGTGGAAAACACCACTACCATCAAGAAGAATGATCTCCCACGCAAAGGTTGGCGCGATTTAGACAACTTTGTTCATAACTCCTCTACATATTCCACCCCCCCCCCTCTTCGCCACGGGAATCACGGTATTGCATGGGTAGAGGTTTCCTCAGCATGAATCACATAGTAAGTTAGAAGCACATGACAAGCTATCCATCAGCTCGATAAGATCCCCCAACTGGCCTAGGTATGAGCAAGCCCACTTTCTACCCTGGCGTATGCTCACGAGGGCCCAATTGTGTTTTGGGCTACCTATATGGAATGCGGTCAGGATATGCGATTGTCGGGGTGTCCTGCGAAGTGGTTAGCCTCACGGTAGTGGTATGCATGTTGCTTCCAAATCCTATGCTGGTAGGTACGATATAGGACATCGGTGTTGGTTCAATTATATTGATGCCCGTTGCCACTGGGTGCCAGATATCGGGTATGTGGTTACTTGGCGTTTTATGCGGATTGGCATAGGGGAGCTGGTTTCCTGTGTTTTACCTTACGCCAGGTGGCACGGAGCATGGGTATCGGTTTGGGATGACGGGGGATCATGATGTTTCTGGATGCGTCTGTTTCTTTAGTGGTCTGTCTGGCAATCTGACTGCAAATCGCTCTTTGGAAGCATGTTTTAATTGTTGGAGTGCCTATCAGGTATGCGGTTAGGAGATTTGCGGATAGGTGGTATATGCTTATAGGGCATAGGTTTTAGGTTCATTGGTTGGGTTCATTATCCATCGCTGGGAGGTATCGTGTATGGAGAGATCTTCTTTTGTTTCTTTCACACCCTATGCCATTGGGACATATGGTTCTTTGTTAGGGGTTCATTAGGGTTCTGGATTGTTGCCGAGCATGGAGGATCATGATTTGTCAGGATGGTGTAGCTTCTTTAGTGTTCGTGGTGTTTCTTTTTGGTTCCCGGTGTTGTTATGTGTTCGGAGATATATATCTCCAGGTCTGTTATTAGTTAGAGGCGGAGGACGCTTTCTCACACATCCACCCCCCTACACAAGAGTCTGCTTTGAACCTATTGCTATCGCACTCTGCTTCCTTATTTATTTGTGCCTTTCTTCACAGTTCATCATTAATTCGGGGGGGTTGATTTTCCGCGTTGGCAATCATTGATCTGGGGCTTTCTGAATAATTTTTCAATCATATTATTATCATGGTAAAGAACTCCGGTAATGCTTTCTTGTTTTGTTTAACAAGATTGGTATGTCAAGTTGAAAAAAAGAAAGAAAAAAGTAGTTAACTGTTTAAGTTCAAACCTAAGAATAAGTCAAAAATACAGTCGCACAAATTCTTATCTACGATATGATAAATCAAAATCAAACCACAGGTGTTTAGCAAAAACTTGTTTTAAAATCGGGAAATCCCGATCTCATGTTATAACCGCCTTTGCCAAACACCCCCTTATATAGACTTCGTTATGCCTCGTCCGATTTCCGGAGTTGTTAGCTAAGGGGAAATACATCCCCCGGTCTTTCCATAGCCAGCATCTCCATCGGCCGCCCAGCTCACCACCCTTCCACGCCCACCTGTCCCCGCCCCGCCGTGACTGCGCTCCCGCAGCCGAAATCGCTAAGCCCTTTCTTTAGGTTTCCTTCCACCGGCAGTACTGTACACCCCGGACCCAGAAATGCCGCTAGCTATCGAGGCCGATAGTATGTATACACGGCTGATGTTTTAGTGCCGCGCAATACCGATTTCTGGGACCAGGATTTAGATATTTATAACATTGTATTATCCTAATGTCCTGAGAGGAGCGCCAATTTTGGGGGGCAAAGAAATCACGAAGGAATTTTCAGCCGACCCAGGGAGTATCAGAGATGCCCTAGATATCTGCTAGCTCGACGAGATCTCCAGCCAAAGTGCTAGTGCCGGGTCATTTAGTTGGCGCATCCCACCTAAGCAAGGACTGACACTGAGGAGCCAGGTTTACCACCGCAAATAACCGCTAGGGTTAGGGTTTCATGTATGTTCACGGAGCGTCCAGAGAGCTCTGTGAAATGAATTCAGGACATCCAATAGGTATCGGATTCTCATCGCCATGGCCAAATAATATAATGAACTGGGAAGCATTAACTTCGGTATCAATGGCTCATGGAAATCCTCCAGAAAGCGTCACGAAAAATCTCAAATGGGAAGTTTCTCAGTTTCTCAGTTCGAGCGTACGGGATTTAAAAACATCTCACCAGTGGTGATGAATAATAGGAACCAAGCTTGGATCATTCACCGCCATCAAGCCCCTATTACAAGTTCCGGGCTCTGTCAACGCACTCTAATGCAGCTCATCCTCCCACGAACTAGCTGGAAGTTCCGGGTTAGCGTTCACGACCAGTCTCTTTACATAGTCGTTAAACCAAGCTCCAGCCTCTGGTGCCGGGGTATCTGCCAGCGGGCTGACGCACATCTTATCGAAGCGGGCAGCTTTTGGGTCACTGGTTCCATCACTCTCACCACCTAGAGAGATTCAGCACCGCTGCACTGATTGGGGAGAAGGTAATTAGGGACAAACCTGGCTTAACCCAGACAAAAGCATCAACAAGAGCACTACCAGTATTAGTGCTAGGTCTGATTCCGAACCCAGCATTCTTAACATTACACCACTGGCCCCATTCTCGACGGATACCCAATTTGCCAGCACGACCCTGGTCGACAATGAATTTGGCGGGGAAGCCGACACTCTCGAGGTGAGGGGCCAAGGAGTTTACATAGTGTGATTCATCCCAGCTGTTGCTCCCTTTCGTGAAATTCTCACGGGGATTAGCAATGTATGCGTTGTAGTTTGATACGTTAGTTGCAGGTCCGCGGACCTTGCACTTAGTGGTTGAGTTTCCCGCTGCCAATTCGAGAACCTCCGCGAAAAGCTTGGCCGATGGCAAAAGATTGCCATCCCATCCCAGCCATCCGCAGTGTCCAGCGTCGATGTAGAGGTGTACGTTGGGGAACTGCAACTTTGAGATGGCGTATGCGACTCCTTCCTTGTACGCGGTAGCTGCGCCCGCACACTTGGAGACATCCATATTGGTCACCAGGTTTGCAAGACTATCGGGTTCGAGGACGATAGCAAAGGTAAGCTCCTCGGCTTTAGAGGTACAAAGCTCCTTCGCAACGCCTCTAAATTTTTAGACTAATTCCGCACGTTATCCGAAGGAAGGGCCACTTACTATCGACAAACTGCTTGTATTTGCTAAGCCCATCCTGGTCCAACTTCAATTCACCGTCAGAGGCCCTCGCTGAGCAATCGCGATCAGGAAGGTTGTAGACAACAAGCTCGACGATCTGGGGCTTCCCCAAGCTCTCCTGGAGCTCATGAGCTTCATCTATAAATACTAGGACTTTCGCAATCTATTCCCATTAGCAAGGGAGGTATAAAACGGAATGGAGTACTTTACTTGCAGCAGCAAAAGAGGCGACCCATCCGAAGGTTCCCGTACGTTGGACAGTCTCTACTCTCGCAGCGTTGACCAAGTCGCCTTCGTCGCAGAACGACTTGATAGTCTCCTCGAGCTTAGAGGCGTACATAGAGTTGGCATAGAAGCTCTTTCCCTCAAAGGGATTGTCAGAGGCAGCAGGAGTCGCGAATGCGGGCGGAAGAACTATGAGGGCAAGAAGTGACTTATATAGCATTGCGAAAATGGCGAATAGCAGAAGAGCCTACAGTGAGAGGAAAAGGAAAAGTACATGACGGAATCTCAGAGCTTTATACCCAATTACCCTCCTCTCCAGCTCGATCAACGGCGCAAATTGTTTCACGCCCCGATACCGGTGCAACAAACTTCTCTTGGGCTAACCAGACTCACGGCTTTCGAACCGCTCTCGAGCCGAGAGGAGCAATAGCCATGCAAACCCCTTCGATCCCTAGCTGCACCTACACGCCCCCGGGACTCGCCGTTTTTCCCGAGAGAATTGACAGTCGGCGGAGGACCATCCCGCCGGCAGCTATCAACCAAAGCCATAGGCAACTATTCCGGATAAATGGCGAGATACTTTAATTCTGCCCGACACGAGATCTCTGCCAGAACAGGGAGACCCCACTCGCGAAACCCGGGATTAGCGTTAGGAATATCGGACCGGATTTCACTGATAAGCTGTACAATGCCGGTAAGTGATATTTCTTCCGGAATTTGAGCACTCGGAAACGTGAGATTTGCTCATTTCTTCTCCCTCAACCTCACGAGGACAAGACGGGGGAGGAAACAAGCCTGTTTCCGGTTAACGAAGTGGGCACTGGTTGTTGAGAAAACTCACCTATCCGTTAAATTCAAAAACGTTTACTGTACTGTACGAGTACTTCTCTCGAACCCACCACACAACAGCAGAGAAGCCACAGTCGCACAAACGAGTTCCTCCACTTCGCCCACCATGGCACAGCTCTAATGGCAGGACCCCCACGGTGGATTCCGTATGCCGGTGTCCCAATACTCGAGCGACTTGCTGTACAAGTACTCTACCCGGCCCCTGCACCCACACCGCGGGGTTCTGCTTCAGCCAAGATATTCAAAGTCCCGAGCTGTACTCGTACTGTACTGTACTACCGTAGTGCGAGCACTCGTACAGCGCCACCTACGCCCAGCCCTGGCCACTCTTGTGTGATGATATTCCTCTCCGCTTTCCCCTAAGCAGTGCCGCTACAGTAAAGCACGGTATATAGCGGCGCAGGAGGGGATAAGAGATTAGATAAAAGAATGCGTGTGCAGTGCAAACGGTAGGGCAGCCAGCGACGCTCGGTTATTATGTGATACTGCACGGTTGCTGCGGAGCGCTCGGGGCTAAAGTGAAATCACCCTATATTATAATGATCCCACTATCCGCGTATTTTTCCGTACAGTAGCGTACAGTGCAGCACTTGACCAAGGGTCGGGAACTATTGTTTTGCGCAGGGCGTTCGCTGTTACTAGACCTACCATGACAATGCACAGGCAATAGAGTGCATTGCATAGCCCAAAGAAGGGAGAGACTTGGGGGAAGGTTGTTGCGGGGCCGTTACAATACAAGTAGAGGACGCCTCATGCAAGTTTACATTCAAAGCAATGCCCGACTGAAGTGACGTATAATGATTGATCGCAGCACGGCTCAAGTCTCCCATCTGCTATAACTCTATTCCTCGCCTCAAAGTTGAACTCCAATTCTTTCCTTACCATTGTCATAACTATAATTCAAAAACATAGCTTCACAAAGAACTTCAAGCTTTCCATTCGGCTTAAGCCTTACTCATACTATACATTAGGAGAAACCGAGGCTGTTCGTACAGCGCCAGATAACCCTCTCTCCCTGTGGCACCTAGGATCCAGGAAAAATCACGGTAATACTTCAAGTATAAGACAGTAATGGGCGGAGAAGCCGAAATAAATTTATTCTCACGGAACAAAGGATGGAATATTTTCACTCCACTAAAAAACCAGCCATGAATAGTCTAACCGAAAAATCTCCGGCCGTTCTGAATATGGCTCCCCCATAAGCGGGGGCCCATATAAAACATCCCCTCACTCCCTTGCGGCCCGACGAACCCTTTCCTAGTACTACTCGAATCCAGCCGCCCCATAGCGTCTGAAATTGCCATCGTACTGAGCTTTTGCAACGCAGATGGAGTATATGCCTGTCACTGCTGCATTGACCACGATGGCCCAGAAGTACCACCTGTTTGAATTATCCCACTGTTGCATCAGCAGTCCAATAGAAAGAAAGGACGAAGCAAGTCCGACGGCGGAGTCCCGAAGACGGATGAACACCAAGCCGTATACGAGAAGAAAGGGAACCGTAGCAATGGCGATATAACTACAGATGCTTTCTTGGCAGGTGAACTGTTGGCTCTTGGGGTTAGATAACTCGGAAAACTTTCCCCCAAAGGGTTTTATACGTCGATAGCAATGTTCCAAGGGAGCATGTAGACCGTAAGCGTAAGTGGAAGGGAAAGAACAGCAAGCCTATTAATAAAGTTAAACTCGCCCCTATCGCCATGATTAGCCCAGAATCGGTTCAGGGATGGTTAAACATTCCCCACCAGTACCAGCAGGTGATCAGTTGGGCCTCTTGACTCCCCCGGCTCTCCTGGTCTGCTGGGATTTCCCGTTCGCGTTGGAGCCCTCTCCCCAGCCGGCTCTTCCGATCCATCACGCATCCAATGCAAAGCTGGATAAGATTGAGAAATAAGATTGATTCGCTCCACTTGAAGAGCGAGTGAATAAAAAGGAAAGACCAAACGAAGGTCAAGATATTGTGCCTTCACACTTCATTAATCCGGAGGGCTCTGGAAACAGCTGAGGATGACAAACAAAATGAAGAATATCCCCAAGCGAGCAGCCTTTTGACACCTCATTTCCGTGTTGACTGCGCTGCGGTGAGTGTAGGATTTCCAAGAGGAGTCGATAGAGCTCTTCACCTGTCATACAGGAAAATGGGTTGAGATATCTCATTTGGAGAAGGAGCAGGATGAACCAATACCAGCTGACGAAATCACGTCTAATAGTGAAACAAGTTGGGTTCTCATCACTGATATCCTAGTGCACGTCAGTTTGATAGTAAACCATTCGAGTGCAGGAGCTGACAAAGATTGTCTTGCCCCCACCAAGAGTATAGTAGGCAAAGAAAGAAAGGGCAGAAGATGAAAGCAGGAAGGCGATATGGGCAAGAACCCCGATCAGTATCTCGCGTTTACCATACTCATCCGGGACAGGGGTCGAGGGTCCTAGGCCAGGTGGTGTTAGTCAATGGGGTGGGTGGAGTAGCAATGAAAACCTCTATATAATCGATTCCAGCGTAAAAGCACGTACCCGGGAGCAATCTGGTATTCTCCGAAGCATTAGAGCTCGACATAATCCGACTTTGATCGACGGTCCGTGGAATTTCAAGAGATTGGGCAAGGAGAAAGGGGGGGGGATATTCTCTTCGGTCTGCACTTGGAGCGAGTGAAGATGGGGGGGCGGGGAGGGGAAAGATTTATTCAGGACGAGGGGGAAGACGGGAGGCCTATTCACCCACAAACACGGACGCGCGTCCAGAGATGGGATATCGGGAACGAATACTGTACCGATCCGAGTGTCCTGATGAAATCATCCCCTCCATCCGGCCCAAATCCTTGAACTGGAAAATACTGTCAACTCCGAGTTTTTTGAAGAAACAGAAGCCTCCATCATGTCAATGCACTCGAGATTGCATTCCCGGCGTTTCACAGCATGATACTTGTGGCTATCGATCCTGTTCTCATCAGGGTCATTTATTTGAGGGATCATTGGGATTGGGGACCCGGCACCTCAGCGCACAAATTCGACAAGACACGTGCACAGCAATTATGGAGAGAACGGCTAAATTTCCATCGATGGCAGTGGTCAACCGTATGATATCGTGGAATATTCGAGTATGATACTTGTACCATGGCAGTACCCTACTATAGCTCTTAAATCATCCACAACATCTCCCTCGCTTCTTGAGCAGTGATGATAATAACAAGAATATAATAATAGCAGTTCTTAACGGATTTACTAAATCTCATATATATGTATATATATGTATATCTGCTGGTCCCACCTCACCTGCCGTCCCAGCCGATGGTCCAGTTCAGCACTTCTCATATCTAGTGGTGCTTGAGCCACTGCTTCCTCCTTTCAGCCTTGCTCTATATCCGAGTGACTTTTGACTCCCTCCATCGTAAAACCCTCGCTGTTCTCCCCCCCCCCCTTCCATTACCTTCCCGTGATATGATAACATTCCATTCCCCAACTACCACGAGTAGAAATACTGTACTCGAGTACATGTACCGTACCCACTACAACTACCCATCCAACAACCCCTTTTAGGCGCATCTTAAGGGAGGCATAAGGTACCGTGCTCGTATGATCGGGAGGGGAATCGTGCTCTGACCACTTCCTTGCCCCCAGGGGTTACAAGTACTACCGGTATCGGTACTTTAGTGCTCGAGTACCGGCACTCGTTACCGGGACCTCATTCGAGTGCTCGTACCGCAGGAGTACCGGTACTGTAATTTACATAGTGACAACCCCAGCAGGGCTGTTTCGAAAAATGAAACCCTCGGACAGATTCTTGCAGAAGCTTGAGCCTTGTTCAGTGTCGGCATGATAACAATCAACGAACGCCTTGGGGCTCTAGTTTATGGACCCCCCCCCCTTCGAAAGCCTGAAGGGGTTCCAGAATATAGAGGGAGGGAAAAAAAACATACGGTACTGTACTCGGGTGTAAGGGTATTTGGGGACCGGTAACACAAGCATTGTTCTGGTGTGTTGCTGGAGAAAGTGCTCACAAATGCTTGTTACCGGTCCTGACTTTTTGCCACCACCAAAGAAATCTCACAAGGTATCACTCGAATTCCCTAATCTGGTTTAGTTCTCACACAATTTCACACCTCCTGATGGAGGTGGTCCCGACTTTTATCAACCCCCTAGTACTTCCTCCATACTGCAAGTAACCTACCGTGGCCGCCGGTGCCCCCAACACCACCATCCCCAGTGATGGAACCAAACCCCTTACTATCCGTACCCGCTCGGGGGCAATGACCACCTACCTGGACCAGGCCACCATAGCCAACACTGAAACCATTGACGCTTTCCAAACCGGCGCCGGAATGATGACAGACGACGTGAATGAAGCAATCGACCTCGCCATCAAGCTCACTGACACAAGCAAGGAGAATGAGAATAACTAGTACTACTACTACTACTGCCGCTACTACAACGACCCCTCCACCACCAACATCTCATAGCACACCTTCGTAACGCCTGAGCATGGCGACAAACTTCACACACCCTCGCACACTATGAGTCAGAAAACCATCACCACCACCACTACAAATAAAGTCACGAGAGCTCCGCGTACAAGGGCTCTCCGCCAGATCAGGGGGGGGAGGGAAAAGCCAATACAGGACACCACGGATACCAGATTCAACGATGAAAGTGGAACACCATCACAAACCCAAAGATTGGACAACCCCGTATGATACTAGAAGAGCGGTGCAACTAATCGTAAACACCGAGCAGAACCCCATTCGGAGCATCGTGCACTACGCAACCCCATTCCGGGTCGAGCGTCACGAGTACGGTATGCTATAGAGGCCACCCCGAACGGGGCAATTTCCATAACGTCAGGGGTCAGGGGAGGGAGGGCATAAACAATCGGACAAACCACAAACATTGACCGCCGATTTTTAAAGATGGGATCTCCGTGCTTAAAGAAATCGCAACGCGAATTCCAGTATTATATATCATATCGAAAAAGTGTGATGGGGAGAAGAGGGTTTTTGCTGGATTGCACGTCGGACAATGCGGTTAGGAGATATGCAGTTATAAGGCATAGGGTTTATATATATCTCCCGGTCTGCCATTAGCTACGATACTCCATCAATCACCCAGTTCACCATCCTTCCACCCCCGCATCGATATTGCAGAGTAGATAGTAATAACAACACAATATCCAAAACCTACGATAACCCCGTTCACACCCTCAAGTTACATCCGAGCCGTTACAAGTAACGCTAACGAATCCTACCGTACAATTTGCATAATACTCCCGAAAACATCCCGACAAACCCTTCCCCGCTAACGTTAAAAGAAAGGGAAAAACTTATCTACCAAGGAAGCCATTAGAATTCGCAAAACGGCACGATACCCAAGCCAGTCGTGATCGTCACCGTACGGAGCCAAACCCAGCCCGAAGAGGGCGTGGTATGATATCATTAAAAAACCAGGCCACCTCCAGTGGTCGAGACGTAATATCTACAACCCGTGTCCTAACACGCATTACTAAACCCCCACCCCCACCCCCCCCAATTCATTCCCGTGATCAAGGGTTATCGTCGCGAAAAGACATAGAGTACCTGACACCCCCATAAGGACTAAAGAAAGAAATACAAGGGCGCAGGATATGGATATGTCGTACCGCCCGACAAGGTATGGCTGCGTGGAGAATGAGTCGGCCACGCGTGCGAAAGGAGTTTTGCCCGCGCCAGGCATTCGGGAGGCGGCCGGACAGTCACACTCACACCCTGCCGACCAGTACTGTACACGACTATCGCATCATACGAGAACGTTGATTGCAAGTGTCGTGATGACTATCCCGACTCAAGGTATTGCCCACCTCACTCCTCCGGCGTCACAAGTCTCACGAGCTTGCGATACCAACAAGGTGGTCAGGGCGAGTGAGAAACTGTGACACATCTAAGAGCATCACGCAGCTAGTTGCGTGAGTAAACTATGGGAGAATTAATGAATGGAGATAAGAATAAGATTCAATACGCCAAATGGAGTAACTGCTACTAGTACAGGTGTAACGAAATGGGAAATGCAAGAACAATCTATCACCTTAGCGCCAATATGAACTGTAGTGGGGAGGTGATGTGAGTGGGGTAGGCGGGAAACATATAGAGAAGAGAAGGGTGAGGAGGAAAAAAAAGAAGAGAGAGAGAGAGAAGCGAAAGTGCGGGGAGTTGCGGAGCAGAGGGGAGATATGCAGGGTAATCCATAGAGAGAGGGGTAGGTATAGAGGTAGAAATTATAAACTTAAAAGGAATAAAGAACCGCCGGAGGATACACGGAAGCGGAAATAAAAAAAGTAAATAAATGCCGACAGAGTCGAACTATAATAATAATAATAAAATAGGGACAGCGCAAAACGCTAGTTATCCAAAGCTTGAGCTTGGCACTACACCCNACGATGCTGCATTCGCCTCGACACAGGCTGCTTTGACCATGACGAGTTTTTCCTCATCGCTGATGAATTCCCATTCCGTACCCGTGAGACCGTAGCCCTGTTAGAACCTCCGTACCCAATCCAGTGAGAAAGAGAACATACCATCTGATAGTAAACCCCCCGGGCCTTGACCAACTCCCCATGCCTACCCGACTCCACCACCCTCCCATCGTCAAACACAAAAATCACATCGGCAGCTTGCACAGTACTCAATCTATGCGCAACAGCGACAACTGTCCTTCCAACCCTCGCGCGGTCAAACGCCTTTTGTACGAAGCGCTCACTCTCGCTATCCAGGCTAGCCGTCGCCTCGTCGAGCAACAACATCCTGGGGTTGCGCACGAGCGCGCGGGCAATGGCCACGCGCTGCTTCTGACCGCCCGAGAGACCCATGCCCTTGGCACCCACGATAGTCTGATACCCGTCTGGTAGGGAGGTTATAAACTCGTGGATGTATGCGTCTTTGCAAGCTTGGATTATATCTTCGTCGGTAGGCGGAGGGGAGCTGGTTGTTGCGCCTAGACGCACGTTTTCCGCGATTGTGCCGGCGTAGAGGGTCGGTTCCTGAGCTACCAGGGATACGGAGTTGCGGTAGGAGATCACGTCTAAGCTAGAAATGTTCGCCCCGTCAATCTCGATCCTGCCGGAAGTGGGATCATAAAAGCGTTCAAGTAGAGAGATAGTAGTAGTCTTTCCGCACCCCGAAGCGCCCACGAACGCCGCGAACGAGCCCGCCGGGATTTTCAGATTGAGATCACGGAAGATGGGAGTGTCGCGGGTCGGATACTTGAAATTCACGTCTTTGAACACCACCTCGCAGCCACTATCTCCAGCGGGCATGGGGCCGCCCGGTGGCGGGGGGTTCTTCTCGCGCTTCCCGAGAATCTGGTTCGCCGCCACGGCGGCTTGCGCAATGTTCTCTGTAAACCCGAAGAGCTGTCCGGCAGATTCCCCGCCTTGAATGATAGCAATGTAAATGATAAAAAACTCATAAGTTGTTAGCTCCCTATTCGCCATTAGCCGGCCGCCGTACCAGAAGCAAAGGGCCGTAGCTAGGAGGTTCATGCTCTCGCTCGCAGAAAAAATTACTGATGCAAGGGCGGACCGTCGAAACGCCTTCTTCACGTGGCCTTTTAGCAGGACGTCGTAGCGGTCTCTTATGCTCTGTTCCATGATTAGTGATGAGACTGTGCGGAATGCGCCTACGGCTTCACTGGCGAATTGCGCGCTTTCTTCAAAGACCTCGGCTGTATCCTTCGCAAAGCCAATCTCGATTCGGATGCGAATGAGCCCCGCAAAAAACAGGAACGGAAGAGCTGCGCAGATACACACTAATGCCAGCTTCCAACCAATGCAGAGGGAGAGAATGCAACAGCCGAGTATGCTTATTGTCGAGATGAGCATTAATCCCGTACTTGGTCCCAAGAGTTCTTGAAGCGCGGCTGGGTGAGAATTTAATTGTGCCGTTAAGGTTCCCGCCGAATTCCCTTCCGCATCGAAAAATGGGATTCCCTGACGAAGGACGTTTTCAAAATACTCCAGGCGGTAGTAGGCGTTTATGTGGTGAGTTATCGAAGTGAACATTGAACCCATAAGTGCATATGCGATACCGACACCAATGGCGAGGATGAAGAACATCAATGCCCAGTAGTTCTGGCGTTTAACGAATTCATCTATATCCAAGAGCTTCTCGAAACCTTCCATGAATTTTCCAAAGAGGATCGCTTGTATCGGAACCGCCGCACCTAGATAGCGTTAGCTCCTATTTGAGGGAACCCGCAGAGCGATTATTACTCACCGCCACCAAGACACCCAATAAAGCCGGCGAGATAAATCGGCCATAAATGTCGCTGTTCCCAGCCAATCAACCCCACACTGTGCAATATCCCCATCACCTTTGCCTTTTCCTTCTCAGCCACTGGCGCCGCTTCCTCATCCCCGACAGGAGCTCTTCCGCGCGCAATACCCAGCCTAGACCCCCAAGTAGTAGCCCTTTCAAGAGTAGTGTCTTGGGCAGTCTCGACCCTCTCCACCGCTTCAGTTTTAGCAGCCCCCTCCTCTTCCTCCCCTTCATCTTCCTCTCCGGCCTCCTGCATGAGCAATGTCTGTCCATGCACCAACCGCGTATACGCGCCATCTGGATTAGCCAGCAACTCCTCATGAGTGCCAACTTCGAGAACATTCCCAGCACCAATAACCACGATTCTATCCGCCTTCCTGACAGTGCTCAATCGATGTGCGATAGTAATCGTCGTACGCCCCTTCGATATCCTATCAAGCGCCTCCTGCACAATTTTCTCATTCCTAGGATCAATCGCGCTGGTAGCCTCGTCAAGGATCAAGATCTGTGGTTTCGAGATGATGCTCCGCGCAATTGCGATACGTTGCTTCTGGCCACCGGATAGCTTAATACCTTGCTCGCCGACCCTGGTCTCGTACGCATCTGGTAGCTCTTCGATAAACGATGCTGCATTCGCCTCGACACAGGCTGCTTTGACCATGACGAGTTTTTCCTCATCGCTGATGAATTCCCATTCCGTACCCGTGAGACCGTAGGCTACGTTTTTGAAGACAGACTCGTTAAACAGGAATGGCTCTTGCATCACTAGACCGATTTTACCACGCCACCAGCGAAGATTCAGGTCCCTGATGTCGATGCCGGCAATACTTACACTGCCCACGTTAGGATCGTACCATCGCTCGATAAGCCCGACGACTGTCGACTTTCCGGACCCAGAGCGGCCAACAATAGCCGTGGTCTTGCCTTCCGGGAACGACAGTGACATTCCCTCGCTGCCCTCCGTGTCATCCGGATCACCGCCGAGAACAATGACCTTTTCCCGCTCTCCACTACCGGGATAGGCGAACTTGACGTTCCTGAGCTCAAGGTCTCCGGATGGGAACTTTTCCGGTTGTAATCCCTCGGTGGAAATGGAGTCGATGGAGGGTGTGCGGTCAATCACTTCAAACATACTAGCTGAAGCCGAGGCGGCTTTGCTCATCAGCTGAACCGGTGGGGCGATAGCGCCGAATGCCATTACGGCGAACACAACGGCGAAGTAAACACTAATCCCGACCGGTCAATGTTGGCTGTCGAGTGACACTCGGCGATGGTCTACTCACGTGATAATAGTCCCGGGTTCCGGGATCTCTCCTTGTTGGAACAACTTTACGCCGTACCAGAAGCAGATGGCGTAGCTATCGATTCACAACCCATTAGCCCCTCCCTCCCTCCCTTTCTTCCCACGACGCGACTAGGCAACTCACCCCCCAAAAATGACGAAGAAAATTCCAAAATACTGAATACCGGAAACAGGTGACTTCCTGAGCCCAGCTTTCTTCCCCTGCTCCAAGAGATCCTTATATTTCACTCCAAGCTTCTTCTCGGCATTAAAGCTCTTGGCCGTGCGCACACTAGTCAACACCTCCTCCGCGAGATCGGCAGCCTTCTCATGCGCTTCCATAACCGCCTTCTCAAGCTTAATATCGATCGGGATTGAAATACCGTAAATCAAGATACTGGTAGGCAGAATAGTAGCAGTCACAAGCGTCAACTTCCAATTATTGACAAAGCCGATGACGAAGCCCGATAAAACCATGGCAACTCCCTGAATGAACACGGAAGCCTTCTCGGAGATGCCCATCTGCACCGTGTTACTGTGCGTTGTGATGGACACTGCGACCGCTCCCGCGGTGCCGGCTTTTGCGGAGGTGGGTTCCGCTTGGCCTGCGCCCATCATTTTCCCTGCCGGGTCGAGTTCGGGGACTTTGGTCGCCAGCGCGTCGAAGTAGGTGAGGTCCTGGCGGAATATAGAGGTGAGGTATGCCAATCGGAGAGCCGCGGAAATACGTGTTCCCGAGAGACGGAAGCATGCCTGGCACCGTTCCCATCATCATCAACCACCATTCTCCATTCCAGCCAACAAGATGTATGCATAAAGCCACTCACAATACAAATATACCCCGCCAAAAACTTTCCGATAAACAGGTAAACAAAGTACAAGCTACGACATGCCACATGTCAACCCAACTCCCGCTTGCGGTAGAAAGAAGGAGAGGAGCGAACAAACCACATGGTATCAACAGAATCAGTAAACTCGGCCTTGGTCACGGTGGACCCAGGCGTAAAATATTCGGTGAAATCCGTAACCAATTCTCCAAAGATAATGGTCATCAAGGGGCTAGAGCTCAAGTTAGCATCATGTGCCATTGTTGACCTGTCACCTCCGGCGCCGTCACGGCCGTGGTGATGATGATGGAGCGTAGGCATAGAGAGTAGCATACAAGACAGCACCCGTAACAAAGGAAGTAATCGCGCCGACAAGCATCAGGGCGACATCAAACTTGTTTCCGAACTTGAGAATCCTCTACGAAGCAAAGATTAGTCTTGAATTGTGTTCCTTCTTATTCGCAGAGAAGGTGAAACAAACGATGTAATTCCCAATGTCAGCATTCCCTTGTTCTTTTTTCTTTTTCTCACCGCCTCCCTCCGCCTCCTCCGCCTCTTCCTCCTTCCCCTTACCCTTGGACTCTGTATCCGCGGCTTCGTCGTCCTCTTTAGCAGCAGCAGTAGCAGTAGCAGTAGCAGGAGAGACATCATCAGTCACCCCACTACTGCCATCTTCACCCTCCTTACTCCCCTCCTTCCCTCGCTGCCAAAATCCTGGCTCAACACCAACACCATCATCATCACTCCCATTCCCAGCCATACTATAGCGTAGCAAAAGTCCGTTAGATATGCACCGCAGTAAAATGCCTACCCAAAGTTAGAGAAGGCTTTCTTACGGGTAGCAGGGAGACGCAGACCCTGCTAGCTTTATAGAAATCTATCTAAAGCCGGGCAAGGAGGAGGCGGGGACAAATGCTTGGCTCTCGCCTAAACTGTCCTATTGTCATGGAAGCAATCGGATGTGGATGCGTGGATGCGAATACTGTTGTCATAGAAGCTAAATACGAGATTGTGTTTCCCGGGTTGTGCTACAATACTGGGCTAAGATGGGGGGAGGTCAGTGCCAAGACACGCGTTGTTTTGTGGCCAGAAAGCAGAAAGGAGGGAAAGGCGGAACGTGGAGTGGATGGTGTAAGTTGTGGTGGGGCTCCTGGCTCCAGCTGCGGGAAATGGACTTTGAAAGGGCGGTCTTCTAGGGAGTCTGATACTCATGCGGTAGACCCGCAAATGGGGCTTAGAATTGTAGTATGATACCAACTATCATACAACGTAGCGTACTCGAGTACGTTAGTACCAGTAGTGGTATTCAAAGTTAAAAGGGTTCCGTATTTTTAGTTTACTTTAGTGTTTCATGTAAGCTTGGCATGTTCAAAAAGGTTTAATTTACTAACACTTTATCTTTACCTTTACCGAACTATTCTGATAGGTAGGTATGGAGGTCTAAAGGTCACTATTGGGTAAAAGTAAGTGATAGGTCATAATTAGTACTATGCAATCTATATAAAATAAATGTCAATTAAATAGATAAGAACCAAACCTCTAAACCACAAAAGCCAAAGTACAATGCCTCACATCTCTGGAAAAACCAAGATTATACAACAACTTCAGCATTTATGGTTTGCAAACTTGATTGTAGACTATGCACTTAATGATAGTACAGATATAGTATTATTGTTAGAATATCTTGGTTTACCACCTTGAGTTGTGTTATTCTCACAAAATGTATAAAGTAATATAATAGTCAATTTTTCTTTTATAATCTTAAACAAGTCAGATCTCTTTTCTCTGAAAAAAAAAAATAAGTTGTACTCCAAATTTGAGAAGGGTAAAGGTGGATTGGAAAGTGAGATATCAGAGGTTATTGAGATATGATACTTGAAATAGGTCTACCAAGTACTTAGTACTTTATTTACTAAGAGCTAATTTCTCAAAGTGAGTTTATATTCAGATATCATGTATATATAAATTTAAAATAAAATCCAAGTATTAAAAATTGAATTAATATAAAAATTAATATATACTAGGTTTTTAATATATCTGAAAACTGATTTACATCAATTTTTCAAATAAAGTATAACTCTTTCAATATCCTACTGTCTTGAATATGTGATAATGTAATTTTTGAAAATAAGTCTCAAAATTCTTAAGTCTTACCTGCTATTTGCTTAACTACAACTTTATACTTTCTTGAAGCTTGTAAAATATCGATAGTCTATGGTACTATACAGCTGGGTATCAGCAAAGGTGCTACATAGTTGTCCTCTATAATAAGAGTACTTCAAGGAAGATGGATCCCAAGATTGTAACTACATCAAATGGCTTCACTTATCGCCAAAGTTCATACACAAATGTAAGAGTAAAGTAAATAGTGAAACTTAATATCATTAAGTCAAACACTTTGCTCAATTAAAGTTTTGAGAAGATATTGATTGTGTTGGAGTAGAAGAGTTCTTATATAGATTTAAATAATTAGAATTTATACCAAAAACTCTTCTATTAGTTTACTCCAACTCTTTGAGTACACACTTCTCTACTAAGAGTTTTTTGGCACTGTTTCTACATCTCTGTAAGTGTACATATATCAACACACTCTAGTCAGTATTCTTATACAGTTCAGTTTCTATAGTATATTTCAATTACAGCTACTAGAGTGAGGACTTCTTTACATCAAAGCCTTGCTAGTAGCTAACTGTCAAGTCACCTGGGAGAGTCTACTATCCATAAACATCTTTCCATATGCACTTCATCTATACAAGTCTCTATTGGCTCTACTGGTCTATACTTTCTATTTACTTCTATTGAGCTAAGAGATAATAGAGACTTTCTTAATAGAGTATCTGGTATAGTGATCTAAGAGGTACTACCTATGACCACTACAACCAAAACTACCTCAATTATAATAAGAATCATACTTTTAATGTCCTCAAACTTTCCTTATAAAGGCTACAACATGAGGGCATGTTTAGGATCAATAGGTGTAAAACTCTTCCAGTTATACTATCATGTATAACATGAACTAGCATAGTATAATGGGAATGTCACGTGATCATTGGCAAAAGGTCACGTGTTCGATCCCAGGGTCCATTGGAGTATTTGGAGAATAGATTAATTTCTAGCAATACAACACCAGTGAAAAGCCCTCATTTATACCACCACCAAAGATCGTCAAGGAGAGGTTTTTGCTGAGTCTTCAAGAGAAGACTCTCGGCTATTCTGACAAGGTTGAACGAAGTAAATCAGTTAGTTGGTTGAGAAGACAAACGCATGCAAAGATCCTTCAGCTGTGCCAACAGATAGATGCCAACTGGGGGGAGGTTGGCCACTCCAATATGAGTCCCTGGCTGCTATGCAGGTAGTAAGACTGAATTTCAAGTCCATTGGTGGAGGAATGCGGAAGAAAATCCTCATGAGGAGATGACGTCCAAGGGATGATCGTCTGCCTACACTTAGTGGTATAATAAGATAGAGTCCTACAATGGCCTACCGCACTAAAGGTTATCTCTGAGGGTAATGAGGCCTAAACACCATTGGCATGATAAGATAGGAGCCTGCCTCCTGCTGGTTGATGCAGATGGATAAGAAATCCACCAATGTTGATAAGTCTGTTGTCGGAGCTGATCACTTTGTATACAGAGCTAGAACTAGTAGCTGCTTGCTACAGTGAAAGGGTTTGAGTGACTATGATTAGAGTAAACACTATGAGGTGAGGGATGAGAGACCCTCTCAGTTTTTTGAAGAAATCAGAGTCAAGTGGGATAAGGGTTTTCAGGGTCTCGGAAGTTTGTATAAGGAAAAGTAGGAGGAATAGATAGGCCACAAACACCCAGGCGTGGAATATAAATATCGAGGTGCCTCGCACACTTTATAGACATAATCAGCGATAGAGAAGAGATCTTATCAATATATTCATTACATGATACACTTCCTACCCTGCTTCTATTCTGAAAATACAAGTGAGCTTTCCTAGCCATCACTTTGTCAAGTATCGGGCCTTAGTCCAGACTTGTGTGCCTTCTGAGTTGGCTACCGCCTAACACATACCTGGTACTACCTAGAACTACTCCAGCAACTACTATAGTTTGCGTCCTCTATCTTCGTCAGTTCTGGTCTGTTTTACTCCAAACAACTTGGAACAGGCATTTTATCTTCGCACCTATGTCCTCTTATGTATCTTGTAAATAGCTTATAGCTGGGCGGACAGCTAGAGCATGTATGGTATTATAAGCATATCTTCAAAAGTTCCTTTTTGCTGGTTTGTGCACAACTATACAACTATTTGCTCATGATATCTACAAGCTTCTCCTCCAGTATTTTCCTGACCCCGCTTTTCACCTTTTCTTTGGGGAAGTTGCTTGTGGGGTAAACACTACATGTAACTGGTACGGGTACTAGGTTGTTTTATGTTTGGTTTCATAGTATCATTTGATACTTGTATTGTATCGTGTGCTATCGGTTGATACACACAATGTTTTATGTTTGATTTCATAGTATCGTTTAATACTTGTATTGTTTCGTGTGCTATCGGTTGATACACATAATGTTTTATGTTTGGTTTCACAGTATCATTTGATACTTGTATTGTTTCATGTGCTATCAGTTGGTACACACATTGTTTTGGAATATCGCTCATACTGGAGATTAGCGATATGCTGTATTTAAAGACTGCTGATTTCCGCGATGGAAATGGCAGACTTTGACAGACAGTATTCTTAATATACTTGGTTGAACAGTTACTTCTTTGATCTCCTATTACACCCTGTTCGAAGACTCCTTTAGTAAGCAGCGCTCGCTTCTTGTTGATCAAAAAGCCATCTGCTCCTATCGTACCACTATGTGACTAGGGCCCGGCCCGAATACGTTACATTTTTGCAACCTCAGCAAGTTGTTAGAAACCTGCCCGGACCTGGTCTAATCAACCTGTGAAGCGTCCAATAAAGAAGCTAGCAGTGGGGAGTGGCGGAACCAATAGGAGGTTCGGCTGTACTAATACAACACCATAGAGTCACTGGAGACTCGGAGTGGGAAGGAGGTCCCACAAGAAGGCCTTACCAAGAAAAGGCAACCCAAGAAACCGAAAGGGCCAAAGAGCGACTTCTCGATTGACGAAGCAGAAAGACAACTAGCACGAGACATGGCCAAGCAGACCTTTAGCGAATCAACAGACGAATTAGCAAAGGCAGTGACCAGCCTTCCGGGGCTATTTCCCCCTAGCCCCAGGAAAGGAAAGGCACTGGCGCAACCACCAAAGAGAGGCAGCCTACCTGTCGGTACACCTAAGAAGGAAGACAGCGACGTAGACACATCAGACCGATCAGTGGTAAAGAAACCACCGGACGAGTTCCCCAGCGATTCTCCAGGAAGCTTGTCAGACGATGATAACAGTAGTGAAGGATCCGGACACAGGATGTCCGAGGGAGAATCATCCGCGCTGCACGGCCTGGGGGCCGGGTGAACAGGACCAAAGATCAAATACCCGCTGCCACCCACGTTCTCCAGTGAAATAGAAGATCTAAAACCTGAAGTATATGACCGATGTGTAACCACCACTTCTCAATACCGTGCTCTGCATGGAGTGGATAAGACCAAAGAAGGAAGTGGAGCATACTTTCGAAGTTTTTGTACCGGAAAGGCAGAGGAAGCATACCACCAAGCAATGAACCACTATGAAAGTGGGGAAAATATATGAGGAACAATCCTGGTTAGATACTTGAGAGAAAGATTCCAATCTTCACGGAACACAGAAGAACTATACAAGAAGTTCAAGGATATCCAGCAAGTACGAAATGGCAAAACAGAAAGAATAACCTTAGTTGCGACGGATCTCCTAATGTACCATAGACGATTGCCTACCGGGACAATATCGCAGTACACACTACGACAAAGATTGTATGAAGCAATGCATCCCAGATTACGCCAGGAGGTAGAACCCATGGAGGAAGAGGAAGATTTCTTTGACAAAATAGTCAAGTGGGCAGAACGGAAGGACACTATCCTGTATGAAACAGGAGTTTACTGAAGCCACATGCTGCAACAGAAGAACAGTAACGGATTATCATCGCGGGACAATGCGAAGAAGGATAAACCATACTGCAAGGATTCAAAAGACAAGAAAGATAAGAAGCAGAAACGATGCGATGAAGGCACAGGTTTCGATTACGTGAAAAAAGGGCACTACGCAAAGGATTGCTATACCAAAAAGGGAAAAGGAAAAGAAGGCTAAGCAAGAGGCAAGCATAAACCACATGGAAGTAACTGAATACGATGAAGTGGAAATTAATTCGGTGGAAATGGAAAGCCTCAGAATGCAACCAATGCTGGCAATCAGGCCCCATGATGCTCTAGAAGGAACGATTTACATAGAAGGCTACCTAGCAAAAGTACTATTCGACACGGGAACAATCGGCTGCGACATAATTAGCGCCACTTTTATATCTACCCATGGCATCCCTACAGAACCCCTACGCCAACCGACAACAGTCAATATGTCCATGAAAGGCTCCTGCTCCCCAAACTATAAAAAGTGTAGTCTGACGGTGGGAATGGGAAAAAAGTAATAGACGAATCAGGAGATGTTGGTAGGAAATCTCACAAAATGCGATGCCCTCATCGGAATGCCATTCCTAAAAAGACAGAATGCCCTTATCAGGTGTGGGGATACAGCAGTGAAGTTTCCCAATGACAAACTGTATATGCTATACAAACCAACAAGCGGGGAATTTCAAGCCGCTGTGTCAATCACCACCACAACAACATTGTTGGAAGAATACAAGGATGTATTCCTGGACAAGGTCCCTGAATCACTACCCCCTGTGCGTAAGATTAGCCACCACATTCGGCTAAAGGATCCGACCGACCTACGAAACCAACGAACATACTCGATCCCAGAAGCATACAAGGAGAAACTTATGAACTGGATAAACGAGAAATCATGGGCTGGAGTTATCGTGCGACAGGAAGTTCCTGGAGCGGCACCTATGTTTGTACAACCCAAGTCAGATGGAAGGATCTGCCCTCTGGCAGACCTGAAAATCCGAAGCGACAACACGATCATGGACAGTCTGTCGATTCCAAACCAACAGCAGATCCTTAACCGGATAGGACGAGTGAAATTCAGGAGTAAGATTGACCTAAGTGACGCATACTTCCAAACACGAGTGGACAAAGACAGTGTTAACTTTAATTCATTTAAAACCCCCTTTGGAGGATTTGTCAGCAAAGTAATACTACAAGGAGACATGAATGCACCTGCAACCTTCATGCGAATAATGGAAGACCTTTTAAGCGAATTTCTACATCATTTTGTATGGGTATACATTGATGATATTCTCATATTCTCAGATACATCTGAGGAAGACAAGAAACAGATACGGCAGGTATGTGATCGACTCGGAAAGGTAAGATTCTATGAAAGCAAGAAAAGGTCAGTACTATTCGGAGATAAGCTAGAAGTACTAGGACAAACACTGGATAACGAGGGGATCCATGCCTCTCCCCAAAAAACATCAAGCATTGCAGGTTGGGAAACACCTCGTAGCAAAAAGGAATTGCAACGCTTTCTAGGAATAGTGAACTATGTGGCTTAGTTCCTCTTACACTATGCTACCTTGATGGTACTACTAACAGGTTTGACAGGAAATGCGGAATTCGTATAGACGACCACCCATCAGACCGCATTTGAGCTGGTAAAAAAGCGCATCATCTATCACAAAGTCATGCGACCAATAGACATACGAAGCGAGGGACCAATTTGGCTAATTACGGATGCCTCAGATTTAGGAATAGGAGCATGGGTGGGACAGGGACCTACATACGAGATGGCGCGACTGACCTCATTACATAGCAGAAAGTGGACCAATGCACAGATGAATTATAGAACTACCGATAAAGAGGCCTTAGCAATAATGGAAGCACTTAACCGGTTCCACAATGTCCTTATAGGAAACACCTTCACGATAGTAACGGACCACCAACCCTTGACTCATCTACGGACTGCGAAGAATCCAAGCAGAAAGCAAGTTCGATGGCTTATTATCTTAGGAAAGTACAACGCAAAGATAGTGTACGCGCCAGGAAGCACGAACTATTTAGCTGACAGTCTTTCCCAGATATACGAGGACAGATGTAACCGGTATGGGTTACTATTGTTTTATGTTTGGTTTTATGTTTGGTTTCGCAGTATCCTTTGATACTTGTAGTGTTTCGTGTGCTATCGGTTGATACACACAGTGTTTTATGTTTGGTTTTATAGTATCGTTTGATACTTGTATTGTTTCGTGTGCTATCGGTTGATACACACAATGTTTTATGTTAGGGTTTATAGTATCGTTTGATACTTGTATTGTTTCGTGTGCTATCGGTTGATACACACAATGTTTTGCAATATCGCTCATACTGGAGATAAGCGATATGCTGTATTTAAAGACCGCTGATTCCCGCGATGGAAACAGCAGACTTC
>PYWC01000103.1:515901-575390 GCA_003182015.1 Tuber magnatum
ATCCCCCCCCCCCAAAAAAAAATCCTTACCAAATCTCCCTTCCTCCCCAGGAAGGTTTCTCCCGCCACATGCCGGCACGCTATGAGTCAAAGGCAAAAATCTCAGAGTGCAAGTGCACTTGATTCGGAAATTCCTGACGCCGCTCCTCTAGCATGATACAGAGTACCAGTATTACTGGTATTGCTTTTCACCTCTACCCTGCCGTCCATCCGATGACTCGGAAACTTACAATAAGCTTAAGCACGAAAAGGAGCAACTTGACACAACTCTAATTCGAGCGACGCGTCGGGGGATAGTTAGGCCGGAGGGAGTCACGGGGGCTTTGGAGTGGTGATCTCGCGATCGATTGGTCGTCCCGCTCAACGTCTCTCGAATTGAGGGTGAAAGGGGAGGGAAGCGGGCTGAGCCGTTCGCTTGTTGACGCGTTTACAATTGCACTCGTACTACACCGGTAGGCGTGTTGTGTTTTGGACCGGGCGTGTCATAACGGTAGCACGGGATGGAGGCGTGAGACGGGATTTCGAGTGAGGCTTTGTGATACATTGCCGGGTTTGTTTGCACTTTCTGACTACAGCACGGGTTTGGCATATGTGTTTCTTTGAGAGGACAGTTGTTCTTCAAAGTTCCGTGACTGTGGGATCGAAGATCCCCTAACCTATACCAGTACTGTAGTTGTCCCCAATTCTACCTCAGCAGGGGAAGCGATAACACCAACATCTGCTGGATGGCAAAGAATTGAGGATGAGATGATGCATCACCGCCACCATCTCACCAAGCAACTACGATCACAACTCACCAAGCCGTTCGCTCCATCAAGCAAGACGATTTTTGTACAAGACCCGCTCGCGAATCCGTAGATCAACGTCAAATACACAACCTTTCCGTCCATTCACCGTCCGCTCCACCAACCCGTGATAGAACTGAGCACCCCGGTGGCCCCGGCCTTCCCCCTTTCTTCCTTGGAAGGATCATCCGCGCCTGCTCGACTGAGAATGTCATCCTTGACAGTAGCGCGTGATTCCATACTCTCTCTGCGTAATTCTTCCTCCTTTTCTGCGGGGGTGAGCCCGCTCAATGCCCAAGTCTTTAGCTTACCCGTTATCGTGTTTGAGTCACCGCCAGGAGCGGCGGCGGCGGCGGTGGTAGTGGGTGCGGCGACAGCTGCAAGGGGTCTGGATTCGTTGTTTGGAGCTGCAGCAGAGTCGGCGGTTTTGCGAGCCTTTTGTTCCTCGAGCTGCGGTCCTGGTCAGTTCGATAGAACATTGCGGGGAGGGGAAGGGGGAGAGTGCGGATAGAAGGCATACGTATGCTCGCTTCTTCCTCCTGGCGTACAGGACCATGTCGATACTAGCGAATACGGTAAATCCTCCGCAGAGCACTAGAAATAGATTAATAATATTGTCAATTCCCATCTTCCATTCGCTCGCTATCCTCACGCTCACACCGATTGGTGCGATTGAGGGGGGGAAGAAAGGAAGGGGAACGGACCGGTAGCACCGATCAAGCTGATAGCTGCAATCCTATGAGCTTTATCCGCCCAGACTCTCCCCCGATCAATAATCTTATCGCCCAAACTGATCTGATCCAGCTTTGCCCTCCTCGCCGCCTCACGAAGACGGGCGACCCGTTGCTGCGGCGTTTCACCAGTCGTCGCCGTAGCTGCGGCGGACATTGGTGTTCGGGTGAAAGCGTGGGGGCCGGTGGGCGTGAAGCGGGTGGCATCAGCGACGGAGCGGGAAGGGGGAGACATGGCATATACAAGTATCCTGTTATTTATATAGCCGCAATGGAATAGCAGAAGAAAAGGCTGTGATGAGTGATGAATGGATGCCGCCGTCCGTCGTCCGTCGTCGGGTCGTAACTGTTTCCCTTCCGTTGATTGTGTCTTGGCTTGGTTCGGGCGAGCTCCTATTGAATTGGGTGGTGATGGTGGTGGTGGGGTGATGAGGAGGAGATGATGTCGGTAAAAATGAAAAAAAAAAAGTTTTTTTATTTTTTTTATGGCCTTCAGATTGGCTATGGTATCATATCTCAGACGATTTTCGATTTTCGATCTTCGCTTCCTTCCCTCCCTTCCTGACATCGCCGCGGAGATTTTCCCTTAACAGCTGCCGAGTTTGACATTTTCCCACTCGATCCTCCTCGCCGTGGAAATTTTGGCTGGCCTTCCCCAGCCGCACCCTTTTCCCCCGGTAACTTACTGTACGAGTACCGGTACCGGTGCTTGTGCAGTACAGTGGGCTGGAAAAAAAAAGAATAAAAATAGGAGTAGAAATAAAATAAAATAAAAATAAAAAAAGTCGCGTCTTCCCAGCCTGCCAGCTCAACCAACCTCAACTCGACCTCAGTCTCCCCCCTCTGCGATGCACAACCGCGTCCTTCTAAATATTACCTTCGAGAAGTAAAAACTTAGTTACGCCTTGGGGGCCGTGCAATTTTATTGGAAAACAAGAAGACCCTCGGGGGCAGGAAAAACTAAGAAAAAAATCACTTCAGTAGCGATATTATACTTTTGTTGCTTTTTCTTCCCTTCGATAGGTTCGGACGGGTACCACTACGATAGATAAGTTAATGGCGGCCAACGACGACCTCACGAGAATCCTCCAAATCCTAGCAGCGTCTACACAGGCTGCACAGGCGGCACCGCAACCACTGCCTCCGGCCCGTAGTGATGAAGATGATGATTCGTATAGCCCCCCTCCGGCTGATACGCCGGACCCGAGGCAGACCTACCCTCCCCCGTCTGCTCATGTCCCCGGAGAAGAAGCCGCCCTTGATCCGAGTAGGATTGAAGAGTGGAATGCGGCTTTGAGGTATGTCATGAGGGAGCTGTGTAAGAGTGAGGCTATCATGTCTGGCATCAAAAAGGTGGGGATACACTGCCCCGAGGGGGATATGGGCGGGCAGACGGAGGCAAGGCTGACGGATGGTGGCTCTAGATGATCAATTCTCAACACGAGCATGAGAAGGCATGGTATGTAGCTTTGGCGGGGGTCCGATTATATAATGGCCATCTGTCCGTACTGACCGCGTTCAGGTTCCATGCCAGGGAGGAAATAGTCAACAGGCATAAAGCGCGCAAGGAGAGTGGGAAGAAAGTTGAAGACGTCTTGTAGGTTTCCTTCCTTGCTCACCTTCCTGCTACCCTATTACTGACCACTCCTCTCCTCCCAGACGCAAACTCGGCACCTTACCGCTCGCCCAGCAAGCCATTGTTCAACCGGTAAGCACAATTCCTTATCGGTGGCCCCCACCCGCCGTGCTGGTGACTGACGCCAACACCCCAGACCGCTGAGAGCGAAGCTGAAGAGCTCGCCACATTCGACAGGAAAGTCTACACTCGCAGCGAGCAGATGGTAGCCCACATGACGAGGGAATTCGGCTCGATGGGGATTCCATTCTTTTGTCATCCAAGTTCGGCGAGGCCTGAGATGCTGGATAGAAAGCGCCGGATGGTGGAGTTGCTCCAGGACTTGAGCGAATAATGGCCTCTCGCAATGGTTCCCATATCATGTTCTGTTCTTCATTCTCGTGTTTCGCCGGCGTTTGCGATTCGGGTGGCGTGCGTGGGGGGTCAGTTAAATCTTGTGCTAGACCTTGTTCCCAGGAGTCTAGTTTTGCTTTTGGTCGAGCTACTTGTAGACTACCAGTCCTTTCTATCGTTTCTCCCGTGCTTCTTGACCTCCTCGTAAACCTCTCCGTGAAATGAAACAACAACGCAATCCGTGATCACGTGACCACAAATTCTCCCTTGATTTGAGCCTCAACTTTCACTCCCGCACCGTGCCATCGACCACCGCTCCACCCACGAGCACAAAGCAGCACAATGCGACGAGCAATCCCCCGGATAACCCGCCCGCTGGCGACACGCCCATGCTGCCGGACGTGCTGCCACCCCACTACCGTCGCCACCGCTCCCCGCCATTTTGCCACGGCAATTCCTAAAAAGGCCGACTTGCCTCTCCAAGAAGTTCTCCGCCGCAAGATCTGGGGAACGGATGAGGCACCTGGTGCCCCCGGGACGCCTCCGCCTGCCCCGCAGATTCCTGTGGTTGAGGAGCCGACAAAAGATGAGGAGGGGTACATAGAAGAGAGCGATGGTAGGGCATTACCAATCGTTGGGTTGATGCCAGGACTGACAGAATGGGATGTTCCGACGTATGTGCATACTGTACTTCCTTTTATTTTCGCGGTGTATGGATGGGTAATGGATTGACAGGGTGGGGGGGTAGATTCGCAAACATTCTCGAACCGCCGAGTACTGAGGCTATCCATGCTGCTGTGCATCGTGCAGTGGTGGAGGTTTACACGCACGTGCTGAACGGAAAGCCCGTTGATGCTCCAGCAACGGAAGGCAGTGTTGCGGAGGAGGGGTTCACGCCTCGCGTGCGTATTGAGGTTAGGCGGAATGGAGAGGCCATATTTCATTATGGGGATACTAGTATTGAAGAGGAGATTTTGAGGATGAGCACTGGGGTTGAAGGGCAAGTTGTGGAGGAAGGTGTTGTTGGCGGGTGGTTGCAGGAAGGATTGGATGGAAAGGGGTGGGTGGAATTGGGGTTTCGTGGGGATGATATCAAGTTTGCTGTATATGCTCTCTCGATCTTTTGAAGGGGAGGGGATGTTGACCGAGTCTAGGTCTACAAAAGAGTCTATCGACTCACTGGGATAAGGGTTGCGGATCCGGATATTACTCGGACGAAAACAGTAGCTGATCTCTGTGCCTCTCCCCCCTCACTCTCCCCCGATCTTATATACAGATAGCTAATGGATAATAGTAACCCATCTAGTCGCCAAACCTCCGCCTACAAAACTCTTTGACATCCTAACCACCAAAACTGAACTTCCGACCCTCCCGAATGTCAAGATTTTTGAAAAGAGAGTTAGGCCATGGGATCGTGAGAGGGTGATTGGAAGGGAACAACCATTCGAGAAGGTTGTTGGGCACACGTATCCCTTCGAAGAGGTCAGGAGGTAGGCTTCGGTGGAGGGTTGTATATATGTATTTAAGTTACTGGGTTGCTTTAGAATTGGTTTGGGCTGTTCATTGCATTGTGCCGTGTTCTCTGATGTCTAGTCTTGGGGGGCTATCGAGGGTTTACTGGTGGTGACGATGACTAGGCCAGTTTACTTGGTTGTCTCTACCAGTGGCTGCACACGCCGCAGCTTGGATCCGGCGTTTAAGAGACCAGCCCTCCCGCTTGTTCTAGCATCCCCCGTCATCCTCACCATTCCCGTTCCTTCGTCTCAGGCGAGAACACTTAGCGGTTTGATGATCCGTGCTTTTATCAATCTCGATTATTTCTAATCAGTCATTTGCTCCTAATTTCCTTCTTTCCAATGCTTTCATTTGGACAGGGTGCTGTGCGACACGTGGGCGGGCTCGCGGTCAATGGCCAAGATGCTCGTCAAATCGTCTAAGGTCAGCAGTTGGTGTTGTTTAGAGAGGGCTATTTAAAAGGGTCGGAGACAGTGAAGGAGCAGGAGGACCGGAATAGCGTTCATGTCTACTTTACACAGATCAATTAGGCAACTGAGAGAACCACTGAGGTAATGAATGTGGGCAGGGGAATTCTTAACTGTCTTCTTTCTTTTCTCTTCCAATATCTCCTCTACTGCAGTCAATTTTTTTTTTTTACTTCCCATTTCCGGGAACTTGGTGACCCGACCCCGGTGCTCCTTTACACCGGATCACAACCATCCATTCGTGGGAGGAGAGGCCGTGTTTCAAATTTGCCATTTCCTATGTATCATACAACAGCACGCCTACCACGGGTGAGCCGTCACGCAGTGCTGTGTGCCGAAGCTGGACCGGAAATTGTATTAGTATCATGGAGGTTGGGGTTTATTGGCTCCATCGAATACATTTACTCGAGTATCAATTCTTCCCTGCCGGGAGTGGACCCAGCGAGGAGGGGTTTTATGTGGGCAGGTTAGGGCATAATTTCGAGTTCTTGATCAAAGTTACTCTTTGGATGCAAAGAAAGTAGCTATGAGTAGAAACGATAATCACTCGGGTCGTATTTCCCTTGGCTGTTTCGTCAATTACTATCGGAACACAAAAGTTTCTCGTTTCATTATGTGAAACGACCGTGGGTTCATTGACTTCGGCCTTAACATGGTAGGTTCCATACAGTGTGGAACTCAGTGCTTCCAGCGGTCCCGTCCAGCGGAGATGAGTTTGGACAGTATAAGACGAGGACCACGCCGTACGGACGAAAACGAAGAGTGCAACTTGGAAGAGTGAAGACAAGACAGACCGTAGTCGTCCGTAATGACGCCATTGGTAGTGATAACTACCCGCGCAGGTGATATCGAAGCCCAAGAGTTAGCCTTGAGCGTGTGAAATTTACCGCACGATCTTTGATTACGGGTACAGTACCCACGGTTGCAAGTCCAACAGTCTTTAACGTCTATGGCCGAGAGATAGTGGTCGTCTGTCCGTCAACTGCAATGCGGACGAGTCCGGACTGGCTGGGGGGTCGTTTGCCAAGGTGGGACGACCCTGTACGTGTCCGAGACCGCCGGCAGCACTTGTGGGACTGATGGGCGAAATTTCCTACAGAGCGGGGAGCGCGCCTAAAGGGTTGTGAACCGCGGGAGGGAAGAAACATATATTCGTGGATCTGAGGTCACTTTTACGAGTGATAGGAGATGACCGGGGTTTCCGAGGGTACAGTACACTTTGGAGGTCCCACAGACCACACCCGCTGGTAGCCGGTGCCGCAAATGGAGTGGTTCCGTGGTTCACATGAAAGAAAATACACCTTCCTGTTGCGAGTAGGGTGTGGGTGTTTACCATCGATCTTGGTGGGAACCTATGATTCCATAAACTACTCGTGCGTGGCGACCTAGACAACTTCCTGTCCGGTCCTACCCCCGCCAAATGTTCCTTCCCAATCTCGCTTGGTTTCTTTCCTATTCCCGAGAGCTTAGAGTAGAATGCACTAGTAGATCCTCCCCTCACCGGCGGGATGCGGATCTTCCGAGGAGCACGTGGAGGATTTGCTCGCGACCATCGGCACACTGAAGGGGGCTGTTACACGAGAGGCCCCGAGTTCCCCGACTTGGTGGGCTAGCTTCCGCATCGCTGCTGGGCCGGCATAGATGGGAGACTCAATCTGGCTATTGTCAACATTTACTTTCTTGTAATGGATGGAAGAAGGGTTGGGGCCGGCTAGTTTGCTTTTCATCCCCCAAAATCCGCGGTTGTGTCGATCCTACTAACGTCCTTGAGCACGCGATGGCGGAGCTTGCAGTGGCAGAGTAAGTCCAAGTTGTATCATACTTGTACAAATGCTTAGTACCGTAGGGGGGTGTTTTTACGTACTTTATTCGAGTTGTTCTTCTCCATTTTTGGTACTGTACTGTACTCTCGAGCCATCTTATCAAGGTTCTCTAGAACAAGTTTTCATGGGTCTTTGGTGTAGGGGAACTTCGAGCTTTGCCATTTTGAGATGTGGTTTGTTCGCTGCTCTCGGTGATGGGTTGCGCAAAGCCAATTGGGTTATTGCAGTTGTGTGAGTGGTAAGGTAAGAGCAAGTTAGTTGGGTACGGGGGCTCCTGGTTGAACTTGGTATAAGTACTGCACCGCGCCGCGGTGACCTCGAAGCCCCCAGCTTACAAGTACGAGTACATTGCGGTACTGGCAGATCGGTGGAGGGGTCGCTATTGAGGGTCTCAAGATAATTCCGCATCATCAAGAGTCACTCGATGTTTGATGTGGAGTATAGAACTTGGGGTGAGAGCGGGGCTGTCCTTGCCCCATGGGTCGGCTCCTGCTCGGCGAATTCGTGTCATCATTGCTGCGGGTATCATTGTTCTCATATAGAGCTAGAGGAAAAGCCAGGGGCGACAAGAGCGGAGCAGAGCTAGGGGGGGAAGGGGCTGGAGAGGTTTTGGGAAACGAATTGAGGAATATGATTAAGCTGTGGTATATGGGGGTAGTCCCGCTGGACGCTGATGACTTTAGTTGTGTATCGCACCAGAACATAGAAACTCTCCCACTCGTATGCTTATACTTCCCTCGTGGGGTGTGCACGGTACAGTAGTTACGGTGGTAGGGGGGAGTCAAAATGCTCATCTCCTCGCTGATCTTTAGCCCTCACCAGCCTGCATCCAGCGAGAGGTCATTGCAATAAGGCAAACGGGGCATTCCATGCTCGGAACTCTAACAGTAGCCTTTTCTCCTCGCATCCAAACCGATAATTTTCTGTCTAATCCAATCTGATTATGTACTGTTCAAGTATGCCTAAACAAGTTCCGGACAAACCCCAAACATACTCCTTTTGTTAAGGGGGTTCGCAACCTCCGCCGTCTCAATAGCGGTATGGTGCCGGTATGATACCTTATCGGTACTGGCTTAATCGCCCAGAGGGGGTTGGGCTATATGTCAACAATCAGACTGGAAAAATTCACCACTTGCAAGGTTGTCTCTGTATAATCTGATATTGGACCATTTGCCATCACATCCTTATCGGTAATGCCGGCATATGAGGTACTCCACCACAACAAACTATGTTTGTTTTTAATTAATGAACAATACTAGAGAGGCCCGGCGCCTCTGTTCTTCCCACAAAGTAGAGCGGGCGAGCCCCTTGGAACCCTCCGGATCCACTGGAGGGGGACAGATTTTAGGTGAGGGTATGGAAGGCTCCGCTGCTGCCTTATGTTGCGCCGGGAAAAAAAGAAAACATTTCCCCTTCTTTTGGAAGATTGACTAAATAGGTAAGGTGTCTTCTAACTTATCGAAGTGGAAGATGGGGCTGCTATTCAGAGTCTGGAAAATATGCTTTCCCTCATCATCTCTGACCACCTCCTCTACAACTCCATCCTCTACGAGCCCCTCAACGGTTCCCCGATCACCACGAATAGCATTTTCACCTTTATCCATTCTGTTAAGTGGCTTAATCAGTCGTTTTGCGGTTTTGCCCTTATAGTGCCCTTACTTTTTAAAGCGCCTTGGAAGGTGTTAGTACTCCACTGGGCCAAACTCGAGGGGTAAGTGCGGGGAGTACAGGATTTGATCAAACGAGACCCTTCGGAGGGGTGGGCCTACCGCCGGTGTCGGTGATAGGACCTGGATATCGTGTATCCCTATTTTCCAACTATGGAGTGACAAGTAGTAGTACGCAATTGGGCGACTACGCATGGCTCGGGCATCGCGGCTTGTGAACCAGTAAATGGTTCGTGATTGCTGGTTTGAAGACCCTAATCAAGTTCACCTCTTATTAGAAAGTGGGATTGGGGAGGAAAGCTTTGTGACCTGTCCGAGGCTAACTGCGATTATCCACGTAGCGACCCTGAAAACTTTACGGCGTTAACTTCCCGGCAAAAGGTTAACCTACACGGATACTATAACCCGGCAATGACGGACCTACGGAATCTTCAACGCTGGTGATCTAGTGTCTACTTTCACCGTACAGTTCTGATTGTGGTATCCAGCCCCGCTGCTGCCTAACCTCATGCGCATGACAGGGAAAGCTCACTAGGCATAAATTGGGGCGAAATTTGCCTTCTTTACTAGTGCTCGAGGCGCTATTGATACCAAATGCATTATGATGAGAGCCCCCGGGTTGGTGCACAGATGATTATATGACGGACCTTTAAGCTACCGTATTGAAGCTATCTCGGAAACTGCACAACGGAGGATTGTCGATGATTGGAACACAACAATCCCTTCTGAACTCAGAGGTTGTCAAACCCAACCTACTGATTCGGGCTGATTGGATGCACCTGGTTCTGTGAAGTGAGGATCGGCTGGTCTGGGGGAACGTCTCGGGCTGGAAATATCTCAGTGACTGGCCAGAGTGCTTCCCCCAGAATCCCTCTAGTTGAATTCTGGTGGTGCACCTATGGTACAGCTGGTTGAGTATCATACCTGAAGGCGTCTCCCACGGGTATTCACGGCCACATAAGGAATGAAACTCTGATATAGGGGCTTTGGTGTTGGGCATTCCTCCGGGCTGCGCACACGATTCGCAAACGTGCTCGGTGGGCGGATGGGGTAAGTGGTGTAGTCCACTCGGTTGCCGTGCCTACTACATTTACTCCTCACTCCTTCTCGGCATGTTCTGGCTGCCTAAATCGTGGTGTGGAGGATAGAACTAGCTGGGCGCATAGAAGCGGGTACTTGTACGATCAGGGCGACAAGGCGAGATTTTGGGTATCTCGATATACGGAGATTCCTAATGCAGAAGCGCACCCGGCCTTCTAATTGTAGGGGGGGGTTTTTTTTTTGATCAGCAGCACGCTTGTTTTCGAGCAGCTTCATCGCAAGACCAGCAGATCCAGCACTCACTTCTCCGATAAAGTACAGTACTTCCGCTTGCAGCTATGGGGTGTACAGTACTGTACGGCATATTCCGAAAAAGAGAGACAGCTCGAATACAAGTGTATACCGGTCAGGCGAGTTCCATTCAAACTTTTCGCTGAGAGGTAGCAATGGCTTCGAGAGACAGGGAAAAAGAAAAGAGAGAAAGCTGGCGGGGTACTATCAGTTAAGCTCAGCTTACAGGCCTAACTTAAGGTATCCCATCGCCGATGTCCTTAGAATTGTATCTTGGGGGCACAATTTCCTTGCTTTTTTTGTGCAACGCATCAAGATGGTTGGACATGCAGGCGAACAAAAGTAAAGGTTTTTTATTTCAGCCCTACAAAGTAGGGAAAACACACTCACGACTTTGGCGTTCTCAAATAAGTTATATTTGAAAAGACGGATTCCGTTTACAATAAAAAAGATCAAAAACAAACAAAATTGCCAGCTCCGATCTTCACCCCTCCCTCCGTTGAAGGCATTTCCTCGACCGCAAAATCCGACCTAAACCGTCCACCGTTTCCCATGCCTACGATGATTGTCTGACGTTGTTCGCTACCGCCATGTTGAGATATGAGATATGAGTGGGACGCCAAGTCTCGTTGGGCCTTGATTTATTTATGCTGTGGAGGGGTATTAGCGAAGCGGCAAAGGAGAGGGGCGCTCATCGATTCTCGGCACTCACAGGGCAGTTATCACAAGTGCAGCCCGAACCGCAGTTGCAAGTACCGGAAGTTTCACAGCCGCAGCCACCCATGTCGATGATTTGTGTTTGAAGTGTGTGGAAGTTTCTTTGAAAAGTCAGAGGGTTGAAGATTGGATGCGAAGTTGACTGGATTGCTCACGTTGCCGCTGATGAGAAGAGGCCGGATGAAGGGGGGGGGAAGGGATCCTTTTATGCCATCACATCTCGAGCGGTGCTTGTTTGGCCAATTCTCGCCACGCCAAGCGCTAGTCCTTTTGGGAATTCCAACGGGACTGGCTTTGTACGGGCTGCGGGGGTTGGGTAGGTTACTGCACGATGCGCAGTTTGTGCGGGGTTTCAAGCGAGATGGTTGCATCCCCACACCATCCTGCATCAGGTTATGGCATTGATACCTGGGCCGGTATCATACTCGACCGCGATAGTGCGAGTAACATTATGGTATGTTGTGAAGCCTGTGAAATGCCGATCATCACTTCTAGCTGGCTTTCGACGGGCAGTCCCGGTAGCCATGCTGTTTCTTTTTCCTGCACGGATGTCCTTTGCACTCGAGGACGGCAGTCGCCACCGTACTCCAGGAACGGCTGAGGATTACTGCGGAGGGTATAGTAGTCTACAGTAGTCTAGGGTTCTCATACCGGTTCCCGCACCGTACTCGAGTACAGTACAGGTAGAGCTTTTTTCTCCTTCCATCGTAACTGGCAGTGCACTGAGATACTGTCTTCCCCTTCTCGGTCCGGTGTTGCTTCCCATGGTAACTGATTGCCACCAAATGAGATATCGTGCTTGTGCTAGTCTCGGGTTCATGCATCGGAAGGGTTCATCACCACGGCGCACATTTAACTCAACTTCCTAAAGCAGGGGGTCCGGGGCATTTCCTCTAGCCTACCCTTATCCAGTAAGATATTTCCGATCGGGCTTTTTTCTTCTTCCTGCTAATTGATCCAAGAGCACAGACGGCAAAAGAAACTCAGGAAAACCGGTGCGATGTTTTTGCCTTTTTCTAGCGGGGTCTACTCGACTAGGATCCAACCGAGTTACAACGGAAGGATTACGATACCTCCCTTGCTTGCGATCATTACTGATATTGGGTTGGGGTTGGAATTGGGGGTTCTCAGCTGACTGAAGGGGCACAGACGCTGGGATGTCATACAGTTCATATGATGCTCGGTACCGCAGTCATCGCCTGTCGTTGGTACTGTACCTGGTATAAACTTACAGCGAGACTGGGGGAGCCTTAGCATGCAAGACATGGTTAATCGGCCAGTACTCGTACGGCCGGTGCCTTATCATTGCTGACTTTGGAGTGCTAAGTTAACTTTGGAGTGCGAGTGCTCGTACAGGTAGCACCGATACGCTGCTCGGGCACTTGCCGGGAGGGCGACTACGGTAAGCATGAGCTCACAAAAATGCCACCCGTCGATTTCTTGCGGGAGGTAATTCGTTATGCGACCAAGAGAGGGGGTGAGCGACAACTTCCCCGCCCCTCGCCTCCTGCCAACTCGGGTAAATGGTTTTGCAAGGAAATTTCAAAGCGTATGCATGGCGTTAAACTTGGAAGCCATTGCTCCAGGGTCATTGGACTGCTGCGAGGTGGAGGAATAGCAAGAAGGGATCCAGTTATCACAGGAATGGTATGATACCCTGCTGGAGTAGACCCATTGTTCTCATCTGCGCTTGGCGTTTCACCAAGTCCTCCATCGTGGCACTCCAGTAGCTTACGGCATTACTGATATTACACCGAGAGCCTTTCTCTTGGTGCCGTAACGTGTGGTGAGTGAGATTCTACACTGATGCTGCGGTTGGGTCGAAACCATGATAGCATTGGGAAGGGGGTTGGGTGCTAGACACGAAGTGTGCGCTATTCCTGCAACCCCAACGGTTAGGGTGCGCCGAACGCCGTGGCTCCTTTGTTCACTGCTTCGCCTTCCTGTTGATCGGGTGGCAAATTATTTAACCCCCTACCCGGGAAACATGACTGCACGCAAATCTTGGGAAAGCAGCAGCATGGTCAGTATCAACGGATATAGATATTCGAAGCTTCTAGATTTGGCGAGCGTTGGTCTTGGCCCCGGGTGCTGCTGGGGGTGTTGTTCCAGGAGAGAGGATAAATGTGCTAGGACGTTGTGGTTGCCTCTCATAGTAAGGCGCTGTGCGAGTACGGTACTGTGCCGGCGCTCGAGTAGAGTACATGCAAGTAGTTACTGGTGTTCCCATTGTTTTGTCTCGGCTGGGGACTGGGTTTGCTGTGTTTCCCCCTCCTGTAACTGAGAAGGGGAAGCACAATGTCCGAGCACATATATCTTCTGCTCAAGTTCCTACGGTATATTTCGCCGTCGAACATCACAGCAGAGTCCCTGAGTTTAACAAGGCTTTGCTACAGCACCGTGCTACAGTATTCCCTGGTTCGTACAACCTTGCTTCCTTATTGGGGGGGGGGGCATTGTCTAAATCATTGGGTACTGTACGATTTCTCACGAGTCTGGTACGGTACTTTTGCCGATATCGTGTATCTAATTCGTGTATCTAATTCCCAATCTGGTAGCCCAATCCAGAGTCCCGGAATCTTGACACGGTTCCCCGGCTTTGGTCCTTGACATGGGGGGTTCGGCTCTGTACCCGTTCTCGGGTGGTTTATGGTATTTTCCGGCGCCTTCTTGTTTTATCCGTACACCAGTGTTGTGCACATACTAATACAAGTCTTCCTTGGGCTTACCCTACAGTACGGGTGCCGTTATTCAACTATCTGAGGGCGGTACTGTACTCATAATACGGTAGCCAACTTGCTTCGTTACTGTCTGGGCAAAGCGGCTCGCATCGTCACCGATGTCCCGTATTAGTGGGGGTGATGAGACAAGAGAAATAATCGTCGGAGTTGCTCCCACCCCTCCTTGCGGTGAAAATTTTATAACGGGTCCTTCAGCTACCACATTAATGGCGGATGGCGGGCGGCTTTAGGTAATGCAAACGTGGTGTTTCTCCACGGGCCCACGGATTTCGCCGACCTAGTTTGGTCGTTGGGATTGAGTTTAGAAACCAATACCGGTACTGTCGGCAATGTGAACTCTGGCCTTGGGGTACCGTATTGCGCCATGGCAGACGTCCGGAACCGCAGATTTCCTTTACTTGTACAAAAAGGATCAGCCCGCCTTCGGGGAAGAGCCAAACCTTTCCCGAACAGGGATGAAGCCGGATAGAGTCATAATAGCGGGAGATAGAGTTGAGGAACCCTATCTACGGACTCTTCCTGCTTTTATGATGGAATCACTGGCTAAGGCTGCGCAACAAGAGTCTCCTCGACTGGGATCAACTACGAGTGGTGTGGGGGAGTTCGCCACTACCAGTGTGTAGCATGTAGAGACGACTCGAGGAGATAGATACTGTATCTGGGCAGGAGTTCTGCAACGGTCAGTGCTTTCAGCTTGGAATTGCTCCTACCCGCGATACGGGTGGGGTCGGGTTGTCAGTTTACTACTGGTATTTGATTGGGTGCTGTAAGAAATCAGGTTGCTCGTATGATAGGGGTACTATGCTCGATTGCTAACAACCTGAGATTAGTACTCGAGTGTTTTCCCCACTAGTAATACGGCACCCTGATCTGAACGCGCTACTAGCACCACATCTACCCTGAGATCCCGAACCCCTCGCTCTGCCCTGGACTAAACCTTCACCGTTGGTTCTCTCGCGCGCACCTGTCCTCGTGCAAGAATAGTTGCCTCTACAGACCTGCTTGGGCTATGTGGAAGGGGTTTTCCACAGCCTTTCTTTGCCTCGCGGTCTGGGGTGGCCTGGGGCCACTTCGGGCTTCACCCAGCACACCGTGGGATCTCCCAGATATCGGCTCTTGACAAGTCTGGTAAGTTCCCCAAGCGCAGCCCGTTGTGCTGGACTCTCAGTAGGAAGCTTTTCTGAGTACCGATGCGATACTCGAATTCTCAATTTACCGCCGCAGTTATGACACGTACTGTACCTACAGGTACACCAATCAATCCCGGCACGTACGGCCGCCACCGCACAATTTCCGCAAATCGAATTCCTACTGTTATTTTCTCTTTGTACTCATTTTATCTAATCTTGTGTGATGTATAACTTTCTGACTGGCAGGTTTTGTGGTTGATGGTTACTGATCGTGTGGGTCCGGGTGTGGCGGTTACAAGGACTCAACTGGAAGGGGTGAGCGTATCCATTGTAAAGGCACAGTGCAGTGCGTTGTGGTACTGTATTCGTGGGGTAGGATAGGCCCCACGAACTCACATGCAGCGTAACAGGGTGTGTCACAGAGTGTCACTCGATGCAAGGTTGAGACTTCGTGGGTGGGACGGTTTTGGGATGTTGCAGCTGGAGTGCAGACCGCGTGCCTACCACGCTCGCGGGCACGGCAGGGCTAGTCGTGGTTTTTCCCGGTGAATCTGAGAACTGAAAGTGCTGGGGTTGGTCGTTGGTGTGTATTGTAGAGTCCTTTTGGTATTGGGGAGCAGTGACCTGGGTTTTTCCCTTCATGCAGATTTTCGATGCCAACTACTGCTCAATTGCTGCAATGAAGCGTGAATAGAAATGTATTTGCGCTCGAGAGCACAGCACAGGACAGCCGCATTGCCTGCCACCTGTGGATATTCACTGATCGCCGGACTCTTAAGGATTTGTCAAAAAGACTAACATATTATCCTCTAGGCTCCGGCGTTACAAACGAGCGCAAGAGGCTACAATTGTTAAGCCTTGATCTTAAGGCAAAACAGAATGCTCACAATACAAGGATGAGAATGCGGGAAAACATGTGCAGTGCCATGTCGTGCGATACTGGTCGTCTTTGATGTTAACCTATGGCACCGTAAAGGCTGAGGATTGGTTATATTAGGTTTGGGCACTTTCGTTACATCGGTCGGAATGCAGTATGATACTTGCGTTTTCGGGGATGAAGGTATTAATTGGGCTCTCTCATCCCCCCCCCGCACCGTCCCGACGAGCAATTATGATTACAGAGGTTGGCGCTGACGATGCCTAGTCGGGGGTTTGGGGTGGCGGTCGGAGTGAGGGCGTTCCTACTTTAGGTATGATATATGATACCGGAGCCTTCCCCCCCAAGTTCTTGCCTCAGAACCTAATTCATCATACCATTGTGGGCCCGAGACCCTACACCCCAGTGTTAAATAGGGGCATTCCGGAAGACATCTTGACGTCCTGGGTATGATATTCACTAGCGGAAACTTCGAAATATGGGCTGAATCTTCCCGGGTCTAACATTTCCAGGCCCCCAACTACAACTGGGAAGCCCAGATAGAAAGGAGGATATGAGCGCTAATTCCGGCGCAGGGTGCGATGAAAAGCCACATTCGCAACGACCCGGAATGTGCGCGATCAGGGCCCTTACCGCCGATATAACAGCAGCCTGCGCGAGGCGTGGACTAATACAGGGATGGTAGTGATGCAAGGCACTTTTTTAATCTTGCAAACTTTGCGATTTTTACATAATGGCTGCTAAGGGTTGTAGGAGGCTGGTATGTTATGCCAAATACTGGTACATGTAGTTACTATGGGCTATGACTCCCTTGGCTCAATTATACAATATAATAGTAGTCATGAATATCGCCTGCTATCTCCGCCTTTTGAACTTTTGCCCATCCCACTTCTCGCTTTCCGGGTTAGAAAGGTTGTTCCGGGGAAAAGACCAGGAGCTTATTCACACGGTCCTCCCTACAAGTCGGAACTCGTGGCCTCATATGCTTGTAGGATTACAATCATCGTGGGGCCAGAGCCGTTCACTGACTAGCACTCCCTTCTGCGGGGAATGGAAGGTTATCCCCCCTTCCTCCTTAGTTTCTCCTGCAGTCAGTTGTGCGAAGGACCCCTCTTTCACAGACCGGTACTTTTTTCCTGGGTGGATCACATCCACAGACAACGCCAAAGGTTTCTCGGCCCTTGAAACAAGGCAATGGTCTGCCCTACTGTTCTGCCTCCCTCGACGATGAAAGTGGGGATTACTGGTTGTCCATGGTGCGGTTGGTTCTGGACCGGAGGGGCTCCTGGATAGGAGTGGGAGGGACACAGGACGGCGGGGGCATGAATGTGCCCGGGGGTTTTCATGTCGTGAATGTGGTACTGCACAGTACGGCGATTGGTTGCACTCACGGTTAGACTATTGGAGGATTTGGAAGAAGGGAAAGGAAGGTGAAAAAAGTTATCACATGGTCAGCGCCAAAGTCCGTTGTGAGGTTCCCAGAGCCCGGACAGGCATACGGTATATTATGGTAGCACAGATTGCGTCGGGGCTAGTCCCTCGGGAACCCGGATGGAGACTTAAATGGCAGTTGATATGGGGACTGATGAATTTTACCGTCAATGGATGGCTATGATGTGGAGGAGTAATAGGCGGTTGTATTATTTCCTGGTATGATGAGTAAAGATCGATAGAGCCCCTGTATCAGGTCGCGTATGTATATCGATTCCGAATACTGGTCTGAGGGGAACAAGGCTTTAAGTATACGGAGGTACAGCACCAGGGTTTTGTATATTTTGCTATAATAAGGTATAAGCTCCCATTTAGTATGATTGGCAGTTACTGAATAACAATTCAAAAAAAATCCCACCTCTTATATTATCAATAATTTCTCCACAACCATGTCTTTACTGGTGTCTGGCCATCTCACAGGTTTTATGACAGAGAAAAATGTTGCTCTGAGAAGAAAAGAAATCTCTTTTGTAGCAGAAATTGTAAAATGCTTAAATTGCTCTAAGAATATATTTAAACTTTTACAAATGATTTCAAAAGAGAGGTAGTATTAAGAATATCCTTATATCTAAAATATATAAGATTATTGATACTAGAACCTGCCACTACCAGGTTAGAGGGTTAGGGCTGATATACTGCCAGATCTTACCTAAATTGCACAATAAGGTTATTGAAAATATTTTATTTAAGTTAGTATGATGAAGTGGGTTCTAGTATTAAGTGATAGCTAATTGTCACAAACAGTGATAGGGGTGGCTGGTTGGTTATATTATAGAAGACTCAAAAGAGTGTGTGGAAAGGTTTTGCACTATGATACATATTAAGAGTTATAGGGTTTGTATGACTTATAGTTATAAGTTGTTGATATGTTTTGATTAATTGATGCACTTGAGTGAGTTACAGTTGTAAGTCAGATAATATTATAACTTTTGCACATTACTCAGATTGTGAGTTATACTTGGCAGATTCAAAAGTATCCGGAAATCTTGGCGCCAAGACATCTCGAATAAATCAAAGAAAATCCAATATTAAATGAAGAGAAAATAGTTAAATCTATATAATATGATAATATTATGAATTAAATAAAGATAGATATAAAAGATAAGCAAAATATATAATTCATGCCTGAAACTTATTTCCCCCATTTATTGCCATACACCTTACCATAATATCTGGTTAGTAATAAATCCTACATAACCTCTTGCTAAATAGAACATACCTTTTTTCATTGAAGTCAATAGAGTGAACAACCTAGGTGGAGATGAAACTTGAGTAGTATGTGCACATAAGCAGATAAATCATATATTAAATATTTGGCTGGAAGGCTTGGTGCCAAGATTTCCGGATACTTTTGAATCTGCCAAGTAGATTTCATGCATATGACATAGTTGGCATATATGACTATATTATAAGTACGTTGAATAACTCATAGCTATGGATCACAGGGTTAGAGGTATGGAAAGAGCAAGTATAAAAAGAGTTAGAGGAACTCAGAAGAGTGAGCTCTTCATAGCATAATCTTTGTATCTTCTTATTTATAACTTTCCTACTTTACCTACTAACTAAAGTAGAAACAGTGTTAGAGGACTCTTGTAAGTATTTTATTAGATAGAAGTCTTGGGCACTTGACTATCTATATGATGAACAGATGAACAGGAGTTTTCGAAGATTGAGGCTAAGGTATTGTCACTTGTATCTCAGTGTACTGACTAGCAAGAAATATTAACTTTGATAGTATTAAATACGAATACAGCTGACAATATATAGCAATAGTAGATTGCAACAGGTATCAGACAATAAGAGAAAACAGATAGCTACAATGAAGACAAAATCAATACCCATGTAACGTGTATGGACTGGGGTGCTATTCATATGACATTATGATAGGAGGAGATGGTCTCATGATGGACAAGAGGCGAGTGCTACTTACTAAAGGAGGCTTTGAGAGAGTGTAGTAGGGAATCAAAGAAGTAACCATTCAACCAAGTATATTAGAAATACTGTCAGTTGAGGTCTGCTGTTTCTATTATCGAAATCAGCAGTCATTAAATACAACTTATTGCTTATGACCAGTATGAGCGATTTCATAAAAACTTGTATGTATCAAGTGATAGTACATGAAACAATACAAGTATCAAGTGATATTGTGAAACCAAACATAAAATGTTGTGTGTATCAAGTGATGTATATGAAACAATATAAGTATCAAATAATACACGGAAACCAAACATAAAATATTGTATGTATTAAGTGATGCACATGAAATAATACAAGTATCAAATGATACTGTGAAACTAAACATAAAATGTCCTATATATCAACTGATATACACAAAACAATACAAGTATCAAATGATACTATGAAACCAAACAAAATATAACCTAGTACTTGTACCAGTTACACTCCCAAAACAAAATAATAATTTTACCAAACAAAACAACATAAGGAAATCCTAATAGTCAGTAAACATGCTACTCTCCTGAAAGTCCCTATAGGACCTATTCTCATTATTATTACTATCCTACAACATCCTTATATTGTCCTACAATATCCATTCTGTATCTACCAACTATCTCTCTAAACACTCTGTGCATAGTATCTCATATATGAAACAACCAGACTCCCAGTCATATAGCCAGTTGATATAATCCTATACCTATTGATCCTCTCAATCCTGGGTCTTGATATCAATCTATCTGCATTTCTTGCAGTAGTCGATATAGAATATTTTCCAAACTGTGCTTAGTGGAACCATTTTACAGTATAGCAGTAGTTCCACAATCTGCTAGCATAGTCTCATACTGACTTCCTCATAGTTTGATATCATTAAAGTGGTTCAGATGGAGGGGGGTTATTTTCATGTGATATGGTAGGTTGGTGGAAGTTATTTTCATTGACCTCGCTTAGAGGTGCGGGTAGTGGTGGGTGGTATTGATATTCATTTTCCTTAGTCCATTTGCATATTTTGCATCATTCTGTACTTAGATAACAATGACTACTGAACTGAACCATGTCTGGTTTGGTATTACTGTTAGGTGGTAGCCAACTCTAAGTGTAACATGTTGGGGCTAGGCCCTAGTCACGTATCGGTACGATAGGAGCAGATGTCTTCTTGATCAACAAGAAGCGAGCACTGCTAACTAAAGGAGTCTTCGAATGGGGTGTAATAGGAGATAAAAGAGTAACTGTTCAACCAAGTATATTAAGACTACTGTCTGTCGAAGTCTGCTGCTTCCACTGCAGGACTCAGCCATCTTTTAAATACAGCATATCGCTTATCTCCAGTATGAGCGATAAACATAAAACAATGTGTGTATCAACCGATAGCACATGAAACAATACAAGTATCAAAAGAAACTGTAAAACCAAACATAAAACAATGTGTGTATCAACCGATAGCACATGAAACAATACAAGTATCGAACGATACTGTAAAACCAAACATAAAACAATGTATGTATCAACCGATAGCATACGAGACAATACAAGTATCAAGCAATACTGTGAAACCAAACATAAAACAATGTGTGTATCAACTGATAGCACACGAGACAATACAAGTATCAAGTGATACTGTGAAACCAAACATAAAACAAGGTGTGTATCAACTGATAGCACACGAGACAATACAAGTATCAAGTGATACTGTGAAACCAAACATAAAACAACGTGTGTATCAACCAATAGCACATGAGACAATACAAGTATCAAGCAATACTGGGAAATCAAGCATAAAGCAATGTGTGTATCAACCGATAGCACACGAAACAATACAAGTATCAAGCGATACTGGGAAACCAAACATAAAACAACCTAGTACCTGTACCGGTTACACTCCCAAAATAAAATAACAATTTCACCAAACAAAATAACCTAATGAAATCCTAATAGTCAGTAAACCCGCTATTCTCCTGAAAGTCCTCATAGGACCCAACCTCCTCGTCATCGCTATCCGGCAATAGCCTCATGTCATCCTGCAACATCTTTTCTGCCCCTTCCAGCCATCTCTCCAAGCAGTCCTGGCAGTGTGCTTCGCGCACAAAGCATCCTGACTTTTTGTAGTGCAATAGATCGATGTAGTTTCAGACTGTCCTGTCTTGCCAGTCCTCTGTTTCGATATCGATTCGCCCGCAACCATCGCAGTAGTCGACGCGAAGAATTTTCCAGCGCGCCTCCAGTGGAATGGTTCCACTGCGCAGTAGTTCGTCCACAATAATGTGTCGTCCCTTGATGCTTATCCCTTCATAGGTCGACATTTCTCGGTTAGGGCAAGGTGTATAAGAGGGTAAAGGTTTGTAAGAGGGTAAAGGTTTGTAGGAGAGTAAAGGTTTGTAAGAGGGTAAAGATTTTCTTCGGTTTCAGGGTTTTTGTAGTGTGGTTTTTTCTTTTCAGAGGAGTTTGAGGGGTGGTGCATGGTATTTATGTCTCGGTGTTGGCCACGCTTAGGTATCGGCCACGCTTAGGTATAAGCCTCGGTTGGGAGTTCAGGGTAAGGTGGGTGGTACTTAATCTCGGTTTCTTCTGTCACTATGCACATCCCACATTTTTCTGTGCTCAGGTAACATCCGCTTCCAAAGCGGAATATGTCAGCCACTGTCTCACCCCACATCCTTCCTGTTGACTCAGTTGTTATCTCTAGGCATTTGTTGCAAATATGTATAAATAATCGGTGTGTAAGGTATTGTCTAGGGATAATATTATGGTTCACCAACAGTCCTATTAGCTGATGGCGTAGTCTCCATGGTACTTGCTCATAGTTTGACATTGTAAGGCTGTTGGATGGTGTGTTTCTTTTTCTTCTTATTCCCAGTACTCAGCCTCGACCAGCCGAGTTAGGTATGCTGGTTCATCTTCCATGACCCGATTCTCATCTCTGCTGCTTTCGAAATCACTTTCAAAATGGGCTGACCAAAATCCATCTTGTATCTTTTCATCTGTGTCTGGGCGGAGGTGTTGTATTTCTGGCAGGGTTGGGCTCCATGCCACCGTTACATGGTTTATTGTAGGGGGTAGCTCGTCCTCTGGTTTGTTGTTCTCCCACCATTGGTTTACCAGTTCCATAGCATTTTCCAATCCTTCGCGGGGTTCCCAACTGTCTTCTGTTTCCGCATATCGCGACCATTTTACCAGAAACTGGTCACGGGCATAGCGCTTCCTGTGATCCCGTATAACTTCCACCTCCTATTCTGGTTTTTTGTTTACCGTGATTGGAGATGGCTTTGAGTGGCTTCTTTTGGGACAGGTGGTATTGTCATTAAAGAGGTATTGCTTTATAGTAGATGCGTGGAATGTCGCTTGCCGGTTTCTGTACATTCGGCCATCCATTTCTACTATGTAGTTTTGCGTATGTTCATCATATTCCATTATCTTGAACAGTCCTCGCCAGCGCGGTTGCAGTTTCTTGCTTTGTCCTGATTCTGTTGCGAAAAGGCTTCTATAAGCCAACAACAGGTTACCCTTCCCTATCGGTGTATTGTGTCTACACCATTTTGCTGCTGTTCTTGTGCTCCTAAATGGTGCTAATTTGAGAACATTAAATGCTAAGTTCCGGATTGCGTGGTGTCTGTTCAGCAATTCATCGGCGGCCGGTACTGCGGAGTTGTTGAAATTCGATACGGGGAGTAGCTGGTTGTTTTTTCCGAAAATAGCTTTATAAGGTGACATGCCGTGGGTTTCCGACCATCCTGCATTTAGGGATGCTGCTGTCTCCGGTATGGCATCAAACCAATTGTTTTGTCTTGCATTGACTAGGTTTCGAAGAGCTGTCTTTAATTCTCGAATTTTCCTTTCGACTTGTCCATTCGTTTCATGATGGCCTCGTGCTGCCTTGATATACTCAATCCCTAGCGATCGGCACTGCTGTCTCCACACATGTGACTCAAATCGTGGGTCAGCATCGCTTACTAGAGATGTTGGGTAGCCAAGGGGTGTAAATATTTTGTTGCGTAGGAGTTCCCAGGTTGTTACTGCCGTTACTTGCTTAGTTGTCGGTATGAGCTACGTGAATCCTGAAAACCTATCCATCACAATCAGGATTGTGTCTTATCCCCATGAATTATGGAAGGGTCCCACAAAATCAAGGGCTATTGATTCGAAAATTTCCAATGGTAGGGTAACTGTCTGAGCCTTACCTTCTGGTAACTTTGTAGGTGCTTTATTTATCTGGCATGTGTGGCATTGGGCCACATATGCTCTGAAGTCTTTTTGCACTTCAGGCCAAAATAGGTATTCGGTAGCATACCATAAGTTTCGTTTAACACTGTGGTGGCCTTTGTTGTGGATTTTGCTAATGACATACTCTCTTAATATCACATTTCCATATGTGGGGCCTTGTGGAATATACAGGCAGTCTTTGCCATATCTGCTTTTTGCGTACAGCATTCCGTTTGCAACCTTGTAGGAGGACAAATCTCCTGTGGAGTCCATACTTTCATTGACGTTTTTCCAAATTGGTTCTCTCCGGTATGCTGCAACCATATGTGCGCGGAACGTTCCAATCATTTCATTGACTCTTTGTAAGGTATCGCATTCATCTTCTATCTCACTTCCTCTAGTTGTCTCAGGTAGGTCTTCCTCCTCGCTGTCTTCCAAGACATCGTAAAGTCCTCGTCGATATTCACTCCTTGTTTGGGGTACAACTGAAACTATTGTTTCATTTGTTAGACTTTCTAGTCGTTCTGCTCTCCTAATAGGTAGTGGGCTATCAGGTCCTGGCATTCGGAATCCTGTTATTGTCTTATAGGTAACGTCCTCTATCGGTTCCGCTTGTCCACCAGGTGGTGGATTATCTGGTTGCGGTATATGGAAAGCCGGAGCTTCCAGGTTCAGCAGTGCTGGGATTGCATAAGACCTGGGCGTTGGCTGGGCAAGGGTGGATGGCCCTTCCCCAGCACTATCTGGTCTTCCACCGATCGTTTGTTGCCACTCCCAGTCATTGATTCCGGTGGACTCTGGAGGGCTTGGGTCTTCGTCTGTACTTGGGGGGCTTGGTCCTTCTCTAAGGGGTTGCGGGGTTGGGTTTCTCCGCTGTCTAGTGTGGTTGTTTGTGAATTTTATCTCCGTCTTATGATATGGGCAATGATCCATATAACAGTGCGAGTAGTGCAACGTCGTATGTTGGAGTTCTTCAGGTGGCATGCATCGCAGGGTACACTGATTGCCCCAATCGTTTCCTGCAGTCATTGAGCAAGCGCTGTCAGAGGGTACAGGAGCCTTGTTCAGGTACTCAGTGTGTGAGTAAGGAGGGGAGGTAGGGGAGATATCCCCTTCAGGTTCCAAAAAGTTTGATTATTGCTAGTAGACTGTGTTATAAGAGATGTCGTTTGCTTCCTTTGTATGATCTTGGACATAGAGTGGATTCAAGTCTGATCCTCCCTCATATATCCGGGAAAGGGCATCAGCTAAATAGTTCCTACTTCCTGGTGCGTAGACTATGTTTGCATCATACTTTCCCCAGGTACTTAGCCATCTTACTTGCTTTTTGCACAAGTTTTTTGCTGTTCATAGGTGTGTCAGGGGTTGGTGGTCTGTAACTATTATAAAGGAATTTCCCATTAGCATATTGTGGAATCGGTTAAGCACTTCCACTATTGCTAACACTTGTTTATTGGTGGTGCCATAATTCATCTGTGCGTTTGTGAATTTTCTGCTCTGTAACGCGGCTGGTCGAGCCGCCTCATACATGGGTCCTTGTCTTACCCATGCCCATATCCCCAAATCTGAGCCGTCCATTACTAGCCAAATTGGTTCCTTGCTTCTTATGTCTAATGGTCGCATCACTTGGTGATCGATAATTCATTTTGTACCATTCCTAATGCGGTCTGATGGGTTGTTGTCCATACGAATTTGGCATTTCCCATTCAGTCTGTTAATGGTGCTGTTATGGTGGCATGATGTAGGAGGAACTGGGCCACAAAGTTCACTATTCCCAGAAAGCGTTGCAAGTCCATTTTGTTTTGGGGTGTTTCCCAACCTGCGATAGATGATACTTTCTGGGGAGATGCATGGATTCCTTCACTATCCACAATGTGTCCTAGTACTTCTAGCCTGCTTGCAAATAGTACTGACTTCCTTTTACTTGCATAGAATTTTGCCTTTCTGAGTCAGTCACATACCTGCCATATGTGCCTTTCATACTCTTTTGGTGTATCTGAGAATATAAGAATATCATCGTTGTATACCCATACAAAGTGATGTAAAAATTCGCCTAGGAGGTCTTCCATTATTTGAATAAATGTTGCTGGTACATTCATGTCTTCTTGTAGCATTACTTTGCTGACAAATCCTCCGAATGGGGTTTTGAATGAGTTGAACTTAACACTGTCCTTGTCCACCCGTGTTTGGAAGTACGCGTCGCTTAGGTCTATCTTACTCCTGAATTTTGCTTGTCCAATGCAGTTAAGGATCTGCTGCTGGTGGAGAATCAATGGACTATCCATGATCATGTTATCGTTTCTTACTTTCAGGTCCACCAGGGGGCAGATCGTTCCACCGGACTTAGGTTGGACGAACATAGGTGTCGCTCCGGGAACCTCCTGTCGTACAATTACTCCAACCTGTAATTTCTTAATTATCTAGTTCAAGAGTTTCGCCTTGTATGCTTCTGGGATTCAGTATGTTGGTTGGTTTTTTAGATCTGTTGGGTCTTTCAGCCGGATGTGATGGTTAATCCCGTACATGGGAGTAGTGTTTCAGGGACCCTGTCTGGGAATACATCCTTGTATTCTTCCAACAGTGTTGTTGATGTTGTATCTGTAACCATGGCTTGGAGTTCCCCGCTTGTTGGTTTGCACAATACTCGTAGTTTGTTATCAGAGAACTCTACTGCCGTGTCCCCACACCTGATAAGGGCATGCTGGTTTTTCAGGAATGGCATTCCAATTAGGGTGTTGTACTTTGCCAAGTTTCCTATCAACATTGCCTGATTTGTCCATCTCTTTTTCCCAATCCCGATGGTCAGCCTACATTTTTTGTGGCTTGAAGAGCGGGAACCTTTCATTGCCATGTTGACTGTTGTTCATTGGGGCAGGGGCTTGGTTTGTATCCCGTGGGCTGAGATAAAGGTAGTGCTGATAATGTCACAACCGATTGTTCTAGTATTGAACAGTACCTTTGCTGGATGGCCCTTTATGTAAATGGTTCCTTCTAGTGCATCATGGGCCTGTTGTGTTAGTGCTGGTTGGGTTCGGAGGCTTTCCATTTCTACCGAGTTAATTTCCACTTCATCCTACTCGGTTGCATCCATGTGGTTTGTGCTAGCCTCTCGCTTAGATGTTTTTCTGTTTCCCTTTTTGGCATAGCGGTCCTTTGCATAGTGCCCCTTTTTCCCGCATTCGAAGCACGTGCCTTCATTGCATCGTTTTTCTGCTTCTTATCTTACTTGTTTTTCGAATCTTTGTGGTATGGTTTATTTTTTTTTCGAATGTCCCGTGATAATGATCTTTTGCTGTTCTTCGATTGCGGTATGTGGGTTCGGTAAACCCCTGTTTCATAAAGGATAGTGTCCTTCCATTCAGGCTGTTTGACTATCTTGTCAAAGGAATCTCCCTCTTCCTCCATAGGTTCTACCTCCTGGCATAGTCAGGGATGCATTGCTTCATACCGCCTCTGTCAAAGTGTGTAATGAGATACCTTCCCGGTAGGCAATCGTCTATGATACATTAAGAGATCCGTCGCGACTAAGGTTATTCTTCCTGTTTTGCCATGTCGTACAGGCTGGATATCCTTGAACCCCTTGTATCGTTCTTCCGTGTTAGGTGAGGATTGGAATCTCTCTCTCAGGTACTTTATCAGGGTTGTTCCTCGGATTCTTTCCCCACTCTCATAGTGGTTCATTGCTTGATAGTATGCTTCCTCTGCTTTTCCAGTACAGAAGCCTCCAAAGTATGCTCCACTTCCTTCTTTGGTTTTTTCCACCCTGTGCAGGGCCAGGTATAGAGAAGTGGTTGTTACCTATCGGTCAAATGCTTCAGGTTTTAAATTGTCCTTTTCGCCTGAGAACGAGAGTGGCAGCGGAAGTTTGATTTTAGGTCCTGTTCGCCTGGCCTAGGGGCCGGGTGGTGCGGTGGATTCTCCTTCGGACAAATTGTGTTTGGATTCTTCGTTCTTGCAGCTGTCATCTGACAAGCTTTCTGGAGAGTCGCGGGGGATATCGTCTGGCAGTTCCCTTACCACCCAGTGATCTGATTCTTCTTCGTCGTTGTCTTCCTTCTTAGGTGTGCCGACAGGTAGGCTGTCTTTCTTTGGTGGTTGCGCTGGTGCCTTTCCTTTGCTAGGGCTTGTGGGAAATAGCCCCGGAAGGCTGGTTGCTGCCTTTGCAAATTTGTTAGTCGATTCGCTAAAGGTCTTCTTGGTCAAGTCTTGCGCTAGTTGTCTTTCTGCTTCATCAATTGAGAAGTCACTCTTTGGCCCCTTGGGTTTCTTGGGTTGCCTTTTCTTGGCAAGGCCTTCTCGTGGGACCTGCTTCCTACTTGGAGTCTCCAGTAACTCAATGGTGTCATATTGGTGGAGCCAAACCTTTCTTGGTTCTGCCACTCCCCACTGCTAGCTTCGTTGTGGGACGCTTCGTCGGTTGATCAGACCAGGTCCGCGCAGGTTTCTAACCACTTGTGGAGGTTGAAAAAATGTAACCTGTTCGGGCTAGGCCCTAGTCACGTATCGGTACGATGGGAGCAGATGGCTTCTTGATCAACAAGAAGTAAGCGCTGCTAACTAAAGGAGTTTTCGAACGGGGTGTAACAGGAGATCAAAGAGTAACTGTTTAACCAAGTATATTAAGAATACTGTCTGTCGAAGACTGCTGCGTCTACTGCTGGACTCAGTGGTCTTTTAAATACAGCATATCGCTTATCTCTAGTATGAGCGATAAACATAAAATAATGTTTGTATCAACCGATAGCACATGAAACAATACAAGTATCCAATGATACTGTAAAACCAAACATAAAACAATGTGTGTATCAACCAATAGTACATGAAACAATACAAGTATCCCGCGATACTGTGAAACCAAATATAAAACAAGGTGTGTATCAACCGATAGCACATGAGACAATACAAGTATCAAGAGATACTGTGAAACCAAACATAAAACAATGTCTGTATCAACCGATAGCATACGAAACAATACCAGTATCAAACGATAATGTGAAACCAAACATAAAACAATATGTGTATCAACTGATAGTACACGAAACAATACAAGTATCAAGTGATACTGTGAAACCAAACATAAAACAACCTAGTACCCATACCAGTTACACTAAGGACAAGTAAGTTCTGACTAAGACCTGATATGTAATGAAGTGAATACGAAGAAGGCTCACTTATGTTCAAGAGTAAATAGAAGTATAGATGGTGTATCATATAACAAATATATTAATACGATCTCTTCTCCCTCGCTGATGTTGTATGTAAAAGTGTGGGAGGCATCTCAATATTTATATTTCAGGTCTGCATGTTCGTGGATTATCTATTCCTCCCATGTCTTCCACTTTCTCCCAATTGCAAACTTCGTTGCTCCTGAAAACCTTTATCCTGCTCAACTCTAAACATTCTCAAACTATGGAGAGGGTGTCCCTATCCCTCTTCTTACAGAGTCTGCTCTATTCATAGTTACTCGACCCCTTTTACCATGACAAGCAGCTACTAGTTTATTCTCTCTATACAAAGTGATCAGCTCTAATGACAGACTTATCAATACAGTTAGATTTATCATCCATCTGCATCCACACATAGGTGTCATACTCCTTCCTTATTGCACCAATAGTGGTTGGGCCTCTTGATGCGTAGGGTTGACCTTTCGCATAGTAGGCCCTCTCCTGGCTTTATTTTATCATGCCTCTGGCTGTAGATGAATGATCATCTCTTGGGCATTGTCCTCTCTCCAGGGTTTCCTCTGCATTCCTCTACCAACTTACTTGAAATTTGGTCTTGCTACCTATAAGGCAGCCAGGGACTCCTATTGGAGTAGCCAAGCTCCTCCTTGTTACCATCCATCAGTTGGCACAGCTGAGTGATCTTTTACATGCATTTTCCTCCACAACCAACCAACCAAATTACTTTGTTTGACCTTATCAGAATAACCAAGGATCCTCTCTTAAGGTTTCAGTGAAAATCTCTTTGTTGGCGACCTTCAGTGGTGGCATGATTGAGGGTTTTGTGTTGGTGTCATATTGGTAGAGATCATCTCCTTCTTCAAATACTCCAGCGGACCTTGGGATCAAACATGTGACCTTTTGCCAATAACTATATGACGTACCTCCTACACTATGCCAGTTTGTCCTATGTGTAACCGTTCCTCTACATTCATCCAGTTGATTTGGTGGTTATTTTGAAGTATTTATCACAGAGGTGTATAAATAATCAGTTTGTAAGAAATTGTTTGAGGATAATACCATGGTTCACCCACAGTCTCATTAGCTGATGGCACAATTTCCAAGATACTTGCTTATAGTTTGACATCATAAAGCTGTTGGATGGTAGGTTTTTCTTTGGTTAAGCCCAATATTTAGCTTCTTCTAGCCATGTCTAGTACCCAGCTTCATCCTCTATTACTTCATTTTCATCTTCACTGCTTTCTAAATTGCTCTCGAAATGTGCAGACCAGAACCTGTCCTGTATTTCTTCCTTGAACTCGGGTGGGGTCTTTAGATCTCAGGTAGCATTGGGCTTTATGCTACTGTTACACGGTTTATTGTAGGGAGTAATTTATCATCAAGTTTGTTGTCTACCCACTATTGGTTCACCAATTCTATCACGTTTCTAAATCTTTCAAGTCGCTCCCAACAGTTTTCTGATTTGAGGTATTGTCACTATTTTACTGAGAATTGGTTACTGTCATACTCATTCCTATAGTCGCATATTGTTTCCACTTTCTATTCAGGTTTTTTGGTTACCACAATCCAGGTGGGTTTCGCATCGTTTCTTTCTGGACAGGTAATATTGTCATATGGTATGCATTTCTTTACCATAGATGCATGGAAGGTTGCAATTCAGTGTTAGTACATCTTTCCATCTATTTCAACCATATTGTTTTCTGTGTGGTCTTCATATCCTATTATCTTGAAGAGTCTTTGCCAGTGGGGTTACAATTTTTTGCTCTGTCCAGATTCACCTATGAAAGGGTTTCCATATAACAATAGTTGATTCACTACCGCTATTGGGGTATGGTGCCTATGTCATTTTGCTGCCCTTCTCGTACTTCTCAAATGTGCTAATTTTATTGTATTAAATCTGATAGTTCGGATGGACTGGTGTCTGTTTAGAAGTTCATCAGTGGCAGGCAATGCAGAATTCTTAAAGTTTTCCAGAGGGAGTAGCAGGTAATTCTTTTCAAAACTGCTTTGAATAGAGACATACCCAAGGTTTTCAACCATCCCATATTCAGATCTATTGCTATTTCTTGGATTGCATTGAACCAATTATTCTGTTTCGCATTTGCTAGGTTGCCAACAGCCATTTTCAGCTCTCGAATCTTTTCTTCAACTTGTTCATTCATTTCATAATAACAGGGTACTGCTTTGATGTGTTCAAGTCCTGGTGATTAGGAACTCTGCTTCCCTACGTGTGATTCGAAATGTGGGTCCATGTTACTCACTATTGATGTAGAGTATCTATAGGGTGTGAATATGGGATGGTATGTGTAATGTGTTCAGACCAGAGTCCTATTCATGTGGCAGTATGATAGGAGCAGATAGCTTCTTGGTTAATAGAAAGTGAGAACTACTTAGTAAAGAAGTATTCAAGAGGGTATAGTAGGGAATCAAAGAAGTAATTGTTCAACCAAGTATATTTAGAATACTGTCCATCAAAGTCTGCTATTTCTGTTGCAAAAATCAACAGTCTTTAAATACAACTTATCACTTATAACCAGTATGAGCAATTGCATGAAATATTGTGTGTATCAAGTGATAGCACATGAAACAATACAAGTATCAAATGATACTGTGAAACAAAACTTAAAACCTTTTATGTATCAATTGATAGTACATGAAACCATACAAGTATAAAATGATGCTGTGAGACCAAACTTAAAACATAACCTAGTATCCATACTAGTTATACTCCCAACACAAAATAACAATTTCACCAAACAAAATAACATAATGAAATCCTAATAGTTAGTAAATCTGCTATTTTCATGAAAGTCCCTATAGAACCTATCCTCACAATTATTGCTATTCTGCAGTATTCTCATGTCATCCTGCAACATCCATTCTGTGCCCTCCAGCCATCTCTCCAAACATTCACTGTATGGTACTTCATGCACAAAACACCTAGATTTGTAGTGCTCTACTAAATCTATTCAATCCCGTACCATTCGATCCTCGCAATCCTCAGTCTTAATGTTGTCTTATCTGCATTCTTCGCAGTAGTGATTGTAAAATATTTCTCAATATGCGCTTAGGGGGATCCTTTCATGATGTACTAGCAGTCCCACAAACTGGTAGTGTAGTCTCTGGTTGATATCCTCATAGTTTGACATTGTTAAGGTGTTTTGGATGGAGGTGAAGTATCTTCATGTAAAGAGTAGATTGGGGGAAAGTGTCTGTGTCATTCTCGCTTAAGTGCTTACGGGAAGGTGAGTGGTATTTATATTCGCTTTCTTTAGTCCATTTGTATATTTCATCTCTTTCCATGCTCAGGTACCAACCACTACCAAACTGAAACACATCCAATACAGTGGTGCCCATATTTATTCTGTTGATTTTGTTGTTATTTCAAGGTAGTTATCACAGATGTATATGAATAATTGATACTTAAGATATCATTTAGGGATAATACCACAATTCACCAACAGTCCTATTAGCTGATAGCACAGTCAGATATGCGGCTTTGTCTCCTATCACTCAGTTTTCATCTTCACTGCTCTCAAAGTCGCTTTTGAAATAAGCTGACCAGAAGCCGTCTTGTATTTTTTCATCCATATCGGGTCAGAGGTGTTGGATATCAGGTAGTGTTGTACTCCATACTATTCTCACATAGTTTATTGTAGGGGGTAGTTTATCATCAGGTTTATTGTCTACCCACTATTCATTTACTAATTCTATTGCATTTTCCAATCCTTTTAGTGATCCTCAACTGTTCTCCATCACAGGGTATCCAGCCCACTTTACTAACAACTGGTTATGGTTGTACCATCTTCTCTGATCTCATATTGCTTCCACTTCCCATTCCAGTTTTTTGTTTGCCAGGATCAGTGCTAGCTTTGAGTAGCTTCTTTCAAGAAAGGTCATATTATTGTTAGAGAAATATCATTTTACTGTAGAGGCATGGAAGGTTGCTCCCCAGTTCTGGTACATTTTTCCATCCATTTCCAACATATGGTTTTCTGCATGGCTATTGTATCCAACCATCTTCAAAGGTTCTCACCAGCCAGATTGCAATTTCTTGCTACATCTGGATTTCATTGTAAAAAGGTTTCCATAAACTAACAGTTAGTTCTCTATTCTGATTGGTATATAGTGTCTACATCATTTTGCCACTATTCTTGTACTTCTGAAACATGGTAATTTTATTGTATTGAATGTAGTATTTCAGATTGCTTGGTATCTGATTAGTGGTTTATTGGCTGCCAAAACTGTGGAGTTTCTGAAATTTGTCAAGAGAAGTAGGAAGTAGTTTTTTCTAAAAAGAGCTTTATATGGGGACATACCGAAGATCTCAGACAATCCTGCATTCAAGTATACTGCAGTTTCCAGAATCATGTCAAACCAATTGTTTTGTCTTATATTGACCAGGTTGTGAAGGATGTTCTTCAATTCTCGAATTTTTCTTTCAGCTTGTCTGTTTGTTTTGTGGTATCCTAGCACTACTTTGATGTCTTCGATTCCTAATGATTAGCACTTTTGCTTCCATAGGTGTGATTCAAAACATGGGTCTGTATCACTTACTATTGTTACTGGGTAACCATGGGATGTAAATATCTAGTTGTATAGTAGCTCCCATATTTGTAGTACTGTTACCTCCTTATTTGTTAATATTAACTATGCATGTCCTGAAAATCTGTCTATAGCTACCAGAACTGTATCATATCCTCATGAATTGTTGAAGGGTCTTGCAAAATTAATGGCTATTGACTCAAAGATTTCGAATAGTAGAATTATTGTCTGCACTTTTCCTTCCGGCAATTTCGTGTGTTCCGTGTTGGTCTGGCAGGTGTGACATTGGGCCATGTATACCCCGAAATCTTTCCTCACTTCTGGCGAGAACAAGCATTCTGTCGCGTAGTTTAGATTCCATTTAGCACCATAGTACCCTTTGTTGTATATCTTGGCTATAACATATTCCTGCAATGTAGTATTTCTGAACATGGGGCCTTTCAGAATGTACAGGCATCCTTCCCCATACCTTCTTTTAGTGAACAGTATCCTATTTCTAACTGCGTAAGAAGACAAATCTCACCCTAAATCTAGGTTTTTATTTACCCTCTTCCATATTGGGTCCTTCTGGTATGCTGAGACCATGTGTGCTTAGAAGGTTCCTATTATTTCATTTACTGTTTGTCTAATATCTCTTGCATTCTCTATTTTGCTTCCATGGATTGACTTGGGAGGATTATCTTCTTCTTACCCTTCCAGAATGGCGTAAAGTTTATGGCAGTATTCATTCATTTCTTGGGACATAACCAAGACTATCATTTCATTTGTATAGCCTTCCACTGGCTTTGTCTGTCTAATTGGAGGTGGGCTGTCAGGCATTTGAAACTTTAATGCCTTTGGGTTAACAAGTCCAGGGATTACAAGTGACCATGGTGTTGGCTGAATGAGGGTGGACGGCCCTTCACCAGCACCATTTGGTTTTCTACTAATTGTTTGTTGCTATTCACAGTCATTCATCTTGGAGGATTCAGGGAGACAGGAGTCTTGGATTGTACTTCTGGGTCTCAGGCCTTCCCTTAGAGGCCTTGTAGTTGGCTGACTTTATTGTCTAGGGTAGTTGTTCATAAACTTAATTTCAGTCTGGTGGTATAAGCAATGGTCTACGCTATAGTTCAAATATTGAAGTTTGCTGTAGTGGAGTTCTTCCAGTAGCATACTTCATAAGGTATACAGGTTGCTACAATCATTTCCAACAACGATTGAGCATAGCCTCTTGGGAGATACTGAACACTCATTGGGGTATTCAATATATGAGAAAGGAGGAGAGGTAGAGATAGGGGCCCACTTGGGCTCCATTGTATTTGATTCTTGTTCGTAAACTGTATTATTCGGGATATTATTAGTCTCCTTTATATAGTTTTTGATATAAAGAGGGTTCAAGTCTAAGTTTCCTTCATATACTTGGGAAAGGGCATCAGCTAAATAGTTCACCCTTCCTGGAGTATAGACTATCTTAGCATCATGTTTTCCAAGTGCACTAAGCCATCTAACCTTTTTCCTGCTTGGGTTCTTTGTTGTTCGTAAGTACATCAGGGGTTGGTGATCTGTTGCTATTGTGAATGTATTTCCCATTAGTATATTGTAGAACTGATTAAGCACTTCTACCATCCTTAGGGCCTCTTTATCTGTAGTTCCATAATTTCTCTGTCCATTGGTAAACTTCCTGCTATACAAGGTGGTGGGTTGGGCTATCTCATATGTTGGTCCTTGTCCTATCTTTACTCTAATACCTAAATCTGAGGTGTCCATTACTAGCCAAATTGGTTTCTCACTCTGTATCTCTATTGGTCGCATGGTTTGGTGATCAGCAATCTGTTTCTTAATCATGTCAATTGCTGTCTGGTGTGTGTGTGTCTATACAAATTCCGCATTACTCATCTGAGTGGTCAATGGTGCTATTAGAGTGGCTTGGTATGAGAGAAACTGGGCCACATAGTTCACTATCCCCAGGGACTGTTGTAATTCTTTCTTGTTTTGTAGTATATCCCGATATGCGATGGACTATATTTTCTGTCATGAGGTATGGATCCCAGCTTTGTCCACTAGATGCCCAAGTACTTCTAGCTTGTCCATGAATAGTACTGATTTCTTCTTACTTGCATAGAATTTTACTTTTATGAGCCAGTCGCATACCTGCTGTATGTGCTTCTCATAGTACTCCGATGTATGCAAGAATATGTGAATATCATCCATATATACCCATACAAAATGCTGTAGGAACCCGCTTAACAGGTTCTCCATTATTTCCATAAATGTTCCTAGTACATTCATGTCTCCTTGTAGCCTTACTTTACTAACAAATCCTTCCAAAGGGGTTTCGAATAAGTTGAATCTCACATTGTCTTGGTCCGCTAGTATTTGGAAATATCCATCACAAAAATCGATTTTACTAGTGAACTTTGCTCTTCTGATGCGGTTTAGAATCTGTTGCTGGTTGGGAATAGAGGGGCTATCCATAACTGTGTTTTCATTTCAGACTTTCAGATCCACCAGGGAGCATATCCTTCTATCTGACTTTGGTTGTACAAATATTGGTGCTGCTTTGAGTACTTTCTATCATACGATAACTCCGGTGCATAGTTTTCTGTTTATCCAATTTATGAGTTTTTCTTTGTATACTTCCCGGATCGAGTCTGTTGGTTGGTTTTTTAGATCATTTGAGTCTTTTAACCAAATATGGTAGATTATCTGTTGTACAGGTAATAGAGTTTCAGGAACTTTGTCAGGAAATACATCCTTGTATTCATCCAACTAGGTAGCTGTGGTGGCATCCAATACACAGCTCGGATTTCCCCACTTATGGGTCTGCACAATACTCGCAGTTTGTCATCGGAAAACTCTACGGCTGTACTACCACATTTGATATAGGCATTGTGTCTATTCAGGAAGGGCGTTCCAATAAGGACATCCTGTTTCGGGGGGTTCCCAACCAACACCTCTTGGTTGGGCTATTGCTTTTTCCCATTTTCTACTGTTAGTCCACATTTCTTGTGGCCTGAGGAGCAGGAACCATTCAGGACTATGTTAACCATAGTTGGTTGCTGCAGGAGTTGTGTGGGAATGTTAAAGGTAGCTATAAAGGTGGTGCTGATTATGTTGTAGCTGATAGTTCCTATGTCAAACAGTACTTTGGCTGGATCACTATTAATATAAATTGTTCCTTCCAATATATCAGGAGGGATGATCATGGGTGATGGTTGTGTCTAAAAACTCTTCACTTCTACCGAGTTTATCTGAATCTCATCATACCTACTTGCTTTCACCTGCTTTGTACTAGCTTCCCACTTTGCTCATTTGCCTTTGCTTTTCTTGACGTAACAATACTTTACATAGTGTCCCTTTTTCCTGTATTTGAAACATGTACCTTTATTCCATCTTTTCTGTTTCTTGTACTTGTTATACTTTTGTTCCTTGTAGTATAGTTTGTCCGTTTCAGTATTATTGCTTAAGGAGGATCTCTTGCTTGTTTGCTGTTAGGGTATGCGTGTTTAGTAAACTCCTGTTTCATACAGGATTGTGTTCTTGCATTCTCCTTATTTAACTATCTTGTCAAAGATGTCTCCCTCCTCCTTTATAGGTTCTACCTCCTGCCACAGCCTTGGGTGCATTACTTTGTATAACCTTTGCAGTAGCGTGTATTGGGAAACTGTCCTACTAGGTAGCCGGCTATAGTACATTGACAGGTTTGTTAGTACTAGTGTTATCCCTTCTATTTTTCCATTGCATACTTGTTGAATATTCTTGAACTTCTTGTAAAGTTCTTTGGTATTTCATGAGTACTGGAATCTATCTCTTAGGTGTTTTATCAGTGTTGTTTCTCATATCTTTTCTCTACTTTTATAGTATTTCATCACTTTGTGGTATGCTTTTTCCACCTTTCCTATACAGAAACTTCCACAGTATGCTCTACTCCCCTGCTTTGTCTTATCTATTCCATGCAATGAGAGGTACTAGGGTGTAGTCTTGACCCATTGATCAAATACTTCAGGCTTGGAATCCTCCTTTTCTCCCAGGAATATAGGGGGCATTGGAAGCTTGACCTTCAGCCCAGCACCACTATTCGACATGCCATCTTCCAGTTCTTCCCTACCAGGGCTATTGTCTGCTAGTCCAGGAGATGCAGATGCTTTCTTGTCTCCATGGGTACCCAACCAGGTACTCCTGAAAGACTTCTTGCTTTCTTTCTTTAACAGTAGTACAGGTGCCTTTCCTTTGAAGGGATATACGGAGAAAGTCTCAGAAGTGCTTCTTGCTACTTTTACCAGTTTGTCTGTTGATTTGCTAAAGGTTTAAGTAGCTAGATCTCATGCAAGCTATATTGCCAGTTTGTCAATTGTGAAATTGCTCTTTGATCACTTTGGGTTCTTGGATTGCTGTTTCTTGGTAATGTCTTCTTGTGGGACCTGCTTCCCATTTTGAGTCTGTAATAACTCAACTGTGATTTGCTGGTAGAGCCAAACACTCCTAGGTTCTGCTGCTTCCTGCTGCTAGCTTCTGGTTGGATGTCTATAGGTTGATCAGGACTTGTCCAGTTGATTTCTAACCATATACAAAGGTTACAAAAATGTAATGTGTTCGGAGCAGGGTCCTATTCACGTGGTAGTATGATGAGAGCAGATCATTTCTTGGTCAACAGAGAGCGAGTACTGCTTACTAAAAGAGACTTTGAAAGAGTGTAGTAAGAAATCAAAGAAGTAACCATTCAACCAAGTATATTTAGAATACTGTCAGTTGAAGTCTGTTGCTTCTATTGTGGAAATCGGTGGTCTTTGCATACAACTTATCACTTATAACTAGAATAAGCGATTTTATAAAACATTTTGTGTATCAACTGATAGCATACAAAATAATACAAGTATTAAACAAGACTGTGAAACTAAACTTAAAATATAACCTAGTACCCATACCAGTTACACTACTCCTTGAAAGTGCGGACTACTACTATAAGCTCCTGGGTATAGATGTCGCAATTGCATTCAGCTAAAGTATACTTTCAAGAGTAGAAGGCTATAGGATGGAGCACTTCTTACTCATCATGCTGTGACATAATGCCTACAGATCCAAAGTCTGAGACATCTATTTTAATGATTACTTCCTTCAAGAAATTGAAATGCACCAGGACTGCAGCAGTGGTAAAGGCCATTTTGGGTTTCTCAAAGGACCGCTAACATTCAGGGGTTCAGACAAGTAGTTGATCCTTCCAGGTAAGAGCTCTAAGAGGTTGGGAGAGACAGAGATAGGTATTGACAAAATGATGATAAAAGTTGCTGAATCCCAACAAAGCATACATACCCTGCAGACATTCTAGTATTGGCCAGTCGCTGATGGTTTCTATCTTGACATTATCTATGCAGATCTCTTGGGTAGTGATAATGAACCCGAGGTACTCAACTGGACTTATATAGAACTCACACTTCTGCGGCTTAACCTCGCACTCAGTACCAGCCAGGGCTTTCAGGACCCAGTGGACATGTTTGACATGCTCTTCTTAGATCTCACAATAGACAAGGATGTCGGCAGGTAGAGAGTACAGAAGCGGTCTAGACCAGAGTGCAGGGCCTTGTTGATATATGCTTGGAAAGTGACAGGTGTATTGGTAAGGCCAAGCAGCACAACCTTGAATTCATACAAGCTAGATCATATCTGGAATGCTGTTTTCTACTCGTCTTCTTTCTTCATGTATATCAGGTCATATATCTTTGGGATGTCCAGCTTGGTCAAAATCTTGACCTTTGAGATTTGTACAAACATTTCTATCAGAAGGGGTAGTGGTCTACTGTCCTTAATTGTCCTATTGGTTAGTGCCTGATAGTCTCTGTACAATCAGATTGAGCAATCCTTCTTGTTGATGAATAGATTAGGTGAGACTGCTGGCAAGATAGGGGGTCGGATCAAGTCTTTCTGGAGATTTTTGACAAGCTAATCCCACAAGACACCACACTTTGTAGGGGACAGGTTGTACAGCAGCCCAAAAGTGGTTTTCAACTGTGACCACAGGGGAACAGCATGGTTGTCAGGTTGGTGTGGGGGCAACTGATTTTGTTCTTTCTACAAGAATAGGGATATAAAGTCATGGTATTCCAACAGAACAATGTCTCTGACTTCTGGTTCTTCGAGTACCTGGTGGCCTAGGACCCACTCCATAGTATAGGCTTTAAAAAAAGGGTTGATGTCTTTTTCCACCCTTTGAATACGTGTCACATTAGAGGGGCAGTTTTTGAGATAGTAGTCAGATTCAAAAGTCATGGTGTTGCTGGCAAACCAGATCATTACATTGTGTTAATTCAACCAAGTGATACCTAGGGTCAAGGGGCATCTACATAGTTTGGTGGTGAAAGCTAGTAGTGCTTCTGGGTAGTCGTTACTCTTTAGTTCTACCTGAGCCAGGTAGGTAATGTAACGAGCCAGCATACATGAGCTATGGTAGCCAGAACCTACACCCATACAGGTAGCCAGGGGGTGAACAGGTAGGAACCGGCAGGCAAGGTAGTACTTGACCTATGAAGACCCGATAGCCTGGGCTCCGAGATAAACAGAATCGGCTGGCCAGACACTTAGGTACCCGGGCACACCTGGGAGGGGTGTCAGCGTACTTAGGGACCTGTAAAAGGGCAGTTACTCAGTTAGGCCGAGTAACTGGAGAAGGGTCAGAAGTGTCTATCTCTGGTGACGGGGTAGGCTGGGTAACAGGGAAAAGTCATCTTGTCCAGCAGACAAGGTTACCCTACCCTCAGGCTCAGGTTACCCGGCCATGAGGCTGGCATTACCCTGTCCAAAGTCCTGAGTTGCCACACCTTTCAATGCGAAGTCACTCGGGGAGTTTGGGAAAAATGACGGGAATGTTTGTCATGCGAAGCCATACATAATGCTGGAATCTGGGGTTCTGGGGGATGCTATTGGGCGAGCTACGTAGCTTCGAGGAAGCTGTAAATTGAAGACATTGTTCCTATCATACACCTCCGGCCCCGCCTTGAGGCCCGGACGTCATGGGCAGATGGTTGTGCAATTTTGTGCAGTCTAGCAAGGAGGAATCTTGGGAGACAGGCTGGCAACACCGTATACGTTGCTGCCGTCCGGTCGACTGTAAGCTGTTCGCGGGTGATACGAGGGGGCATAGGGTGGAAGGTGGAGTACCTCCTCCAAGTTGTGCGGAGTAAAACGGACCAAAACTGGCGGAGTTAACGGGTGTTAACTGTGGGGGTTCCGAAGGTAGTCCCGGGTGGTGCCAGGGCAACTGGGAGAGTTTTACACCTGCCGAGCCCGAACGTGCTCCCAACGCTATAGGCTCTGAAAGGGAAGTACAGAAACACAAAAAGCATGATTCCTAAAACAGGTAAGGTAGATCCGAGGTAGTGGTCATGGGTAGCGCCCATTGGATCACACCCGGACTATCATGCCCTACAGAAAACACTGGAAGCCCGAGACCCGTAAATAGTAAATAGATAAACCACTCACGCTAGCCTCCGGAGTCAAGTAGAGATCAATGTACATGGGAAGGGTGTCATAGATAGTCTAGTTCATGAGGTGCCTTGACTGTTAGTCACTGGCAAGACACCATTGCGGGGAAGTTTTCACTGTGGCGGGCAAAATGGAAATGCACGGCAGAAACAACAACGGCAGGAGGTAAACGCCGCCGTGAGTGTGTCGACACATGCATGCCCGAAGGGTCTGCCAGGAGATGTGTCGTACCACATTTAGCGGAGGAGGGTGTACTCGAATAGTTGGAGTAAACTGATGGGGGAGTTTCTGGCATAAGCTAAAACTACCTGAAAGTCTATGCGAGAACTCTGCTACTCCAACAATCAATCCTCACGAGTCATTAATTGAGTGAAGCGTCAGGCTTAACGATATTAACTTTTGCTGTTTACTTTACTCTTACATCTGTGTGAACTTTTGGCAATAAGTTTGAAGTTGTTCGGAGTGGTCGCAACTTAGGGATACATCTTCCTGGGGGTGCTCTCCTTACACGGACTCTGGCAGCGCTACAATGAAATCCATTGGGATCGCTGTCCATGGCCGCATAGGAACATCAACAGGTCCCAGCAGCCCGAACTTCTTGTCCCTGATGGATTTATTTCCTTGGTACGCATCACATCTCCGCACATAGTCAGTTATTTGCTCATCCATCTTAGGCCAATAGAAGTTAGCCCTAACCCTGCCAATGGTCTTATGAGTCCCAAAGTGTCCCACGTGTCGGGAGTCATGTTCTGCCTTCACGCTTGTCTGCTTCAGATTCTGCCCCTGGGGAACATACCACCTGTTCTTGTACAGGAGTAAGCCCTTTTCCAACGTGAAATGTCGGTCAACCTCTTTGTCACGGACAGCGGTTGCCTTCAGGATCCGCAAGTATTCCTGCTCGTCGGTTATCACTACCTGCAGTTGATCCAAAAATGAAGACCGCAGCCAAAATCCCTGGCACACCTGCAACACTTGTGGTTGCAAGATGTCCCGTTCCTGGCTCCCAACCCACTGTCCAGGGTGAAAAAATGACTGTGGCCAAAAATCAGTCCCCCCTTCAGAGCGGTAGTGCCTACGCCGCAACAAAGCATGTGCCTTCTCATTCACCCGTCCTTCTCGGTAAACCACCTTGGAGTTAAACTGTTGCAGGAACTCACCCCAGCGGCGCTGCCTTCGGTTAAGGACCTTGCTACTATTGAAGTTCTCCAAAGTCTTTTGATCCGTATAGATCACCACCTGTTCCGTTACCGCGCGTAGCAAATAATCCCACTCCTTCAACGCCGGCATGATGGCCGTCATTTCCTTGTCATGGACATCATAATTAATCTCCGCCGAGTGCAACTTCCTACTATGGTAGGCCACTGGATGCCATCTCTCATCTTCACAAAACTGGGAGAGAACGGCCCCTAATGCAAAGTCACTAACGTCAGTCCCCAGCCGGGTTGGCCCTTCAGGGTCAAAATGTCCTAGAATAGGTTTGGACATGAACGCTCCCTTCAAATGTTTGAAAGCCTGCTCACATGCAGGTGTCTATTCCCATCAGACATCCTTCTTTTTCAAGTCCGTCGGAGGTTTCGCTATGTTGTTGAACCCTTCTATGAACCGACAATAGAAGTTGGCAAAGCCCATAAACCTTTGAACATCGACGACGCATGTCAGAGGTGCCCAATCCCTGATTGTCTGCACCTTCTCTGACAACATGGAGATCCCCATCTCGGAGATCTTGTATCCGCGGAATTCAACCTCCCGTTGGTGGAAACTAGACTTCTTCATGCTTACACATAGTCTAGCTTTCTGCAATTTCTCCATCACACGCCTCACCATTGCGACTTGCTCTTCAATAGCTTCGGAGTAGATCAGGTGGTCATCCATGTACCCGATAACTACTTCACCCATGAGATCACAAAAGACCTCCTTTAACATGCTTGGGAAGGTTGCCAGGGCATTACACAACCCAAACGGCTTGACCGTGTATTCATACAGTCCATATCTCTACCGGAAGGCCGTCTTGCATTCCTCACCTCCCGCTATCCTCAGAAGGTAGTAGCTATTCTTCAAGTCCAACTTGGTGAACACAACGGCCTTTCCTAACTTATTACGATGGGGGCACCTCAGGGAAGATGGACCCCAACGTTGCGACCGTACCGAACAACTTCAAACTTATCGCCCAAAGTTTACACCAATGTAACAGTAAAGTAAAAGGTAAAACTTAATATCGTTAAGCCTGACAGTTCGCTCAATTAAAGTCTCGAGAGGATTGATTGGGGGAGCAGGAGAGTTCTCACATAGACTTTCAAGTAGTTTTATCTTATGCCAGAAACTCCCCCATCAGTTTACTCCAACCATTCGAGCACACCCTTCTCCGCTAAGGGTGGTCCGACATGTCTCCTGGCACACTCTTCGGGCATGCATGTGTTGACAAACTCTAGTCGCCATTCACCTTATACGGTTATCGTTTCTGCGGTGTATTTCCATTTTGCCCAACAGGGTGAAAGCTTCTGCGCATCGGTGTTTTGACAGTGGCTAACAGTCAATGCACCTGATGAACTAGAGTATCTATAACACCCTTCCCATAGGCATTGAACTCTACTTGACTCCGGAAGCTACTATGAGCGGTTTAGCTATTTCCTATTTACTGTTCTCGGGCTTCTGCTGTCTTCCGCAGGGCATGGGATTCCGGGAGTGATCCAATGGGTGCTACCGATAACCACTGGCTCGGATCCACCTTACGTGTAGTAGGAATCATGCTTTTAGTGGTTCTGCACTTCCCATTCAGAGCCTATAACGTTGGGAGCACGTTTGGACTTGGTAGGTGTAAAACCCTCCCTGTTGCCATGGCACCACCTGGGACTACCTTCGGGACCCCCACGGTTAACACCCGTTAACTCCGTCAGCTTTGGTCTGTCTTACTCCGAACAACTTAGAGGCGGTACCCCACCCTCCACCCTATGCCCCCTTATATATGTGGCGAATAGCCTGCGGTCGACAGGACGGCAGTGACGTATATGGTGTTGCAAGCATGTGTGCCAACTTTCCTCTTTGCTAGACTGCATACAACTACCCAACCGTTTGCCCATGACATCCGGGCGTCAAGGCAGGGCCGTAGGGGTATGGTAGTAATAATGTCTGCAATTTGCAGGTTCCTTGAATCTATGTAGCTCACCCAATACCATCCCCCAAACCCCAGATTCGAGTATCATGCATGGCTTCGCGTGACAAACATTCCGGTCATTTTTCCCGAACACCCTGTGGGACTTCCTATTGAAAGGCAGGGTAACTCAAGTCCCACAGCAGGGTAACCTGATCCTGAGGGCAGGGTAACCTGTCCGGTAGACAAGATAACTTTTCCCTGTTACCCTGTCTGTCCCGTTGCCGGAGATAGGCGCTTTTGACCATTCTCCAGTTACCTGTCCTAGCTGAGCAACTGCCCCTTTAGGCATCTCTAAGTACGCTGACACCACTCCCGGCTGTATCCAGGTACCTAAGTCCCCTACCAGCCAATTCTGTTCATTCTCGGAGCCCAGGCCATCGGGTCTCCGTAGGTCAAGCACTTACTTGCCTGCTCATTCCTACTAGTTCGCCTCCTGGCTCCCTGTATGGGTATAGGTTCCATCTGCCGTAGCGCATGTATGCTGGGTCGTTACATCGCTCCCCTCCTCTATATGGTCTGTCCCGGACCACTGGCGTTGTGTTATATTTCTACGACTCGATTCCACCAAGACCCTATGGTCCCTGTGCTTGGACGGAGATCCTTGGTGCAAATCCAGAATGCCCTGTAAGCCTGTCCCTTCTTGAATGTCATAGGGCTCCCATGAATTCTCCTCCGCCCCATAGCCTTCCCATGAAACCAGGTACTGGACGAAGCGCGACGGAAACTTCGCCTTTGCTCCTCCGCACAATCAGCTGTCCGCAACAGCTTCGATACCGTAACTGGGCGCGTTGTCTGCAAGTTCCGGGGTAGGGACTGCCTTGAACCAACCTGCTGCGGGATCCTCACAACTGGATTCGTGCGATGTGACATTGAAAACTGGGTGGATGCTGCATCTGGTGGGCAGTTGGAGTTCCCAGGCTCGGTTACCCACTCGACGTGTGATCACAAAAGAGCCAAGCATCGGGTGGGCCAGCTTCTCCATCGGACGCTTGGTGCAGATGTTTTTTCAGTTTAACATCACGCGGTCCGCTTTCTTTGCCTGTCCATCGGTCACAGCCTCCAAGTTAACATAGTCTGGTGATGGCAACCTTTACTGGTCATGCCATTTCCGTTGCCTTGCCTGCGCCCGCGTCATGGTTTCTCGAATCTCTGCCCAGGTTCCTTCCCATTCCATAACCAAGAGCTCACTACTAGGGTGCATTTCTTGGTTATCAGACATGATACACAAGCAGTTTGTCCTTGGGTTAAACCCACAGTTGATCTCAAAAGGTGACAACCTGGTGTATTCTGATGTCGAGGTGTTGTACGCATACTCCACAAGGGGTAACAGCGAAACCTAATCATCTTGTTGGTAGGAACAACAACTACGCAAGTGCTACTCCAGTGTCTGATTAACCCTCTCGGTCTGCCCATTAGTCTCAGGGTGGAATGCAGTTGAAGCGTTTAGTTTCACTTGCAACAAGTGCATTAGACTCATCCAGAACTTGGATGTGAATCGGCTATGTCGATCGGAGATAACTGACTCTGGGAGTCCGTGAAGGAACCAAACTTCCTTCAGTAATATCAAGGCAAGCTTCTTGATAGGTACCTCCATGGTCAGGGGTATGAAATGGCCCATTTTCGAGAATCTGTCCACTATGACCCAGATCTTGGTATACCTTTCTGACTCTGGCAGCGCTACAATGAAGTCCATTGACATCGCTGTCCGCGGCCGCAAAGGAACATCAATAGGTTCCGGCAGCCCGAACCTCTTGTGACTGATGGATTTATTTCTCTGGCACGCATCACATGTCCGCACGTAGTCGGTGATGTGTTCATCCATCTTAGGCCAATAGAAGTTAGCCCTCACCTTGCCAATGGTCTTGTAAGTCCCGAAGTGTCCCGCGATTCCGGAGTCATGTTCTGCCTTCATGATTGTCTGCTTCAGATCCTGACCCTGGGGAACATAACACCTGTTCGTGTACAGGGGTAAGCCCTTTTCCATCCTGAAATGTCGGTTGACCTCTTTGTCACTAGCAGCTGTTGCCTTCAGGAATCTTAAGTACACGGGGTCTTCGCTTATCGCTACCCACAGTTGATCCAAAAAGGAAGACTAGAGCCGAAATCCTTGGCACACCTGCAACACTTGTGGTTGCAAGATGTCCCGTTCCTGGCTCCCAACCCACTGTCCGGGGCGAAAAAACCACTGTGACGGAAAATCACTCCCTCCTTCAGGGCGGTACTCCGTACGCCGCGACGAAGCGTCTGCCTTCTCATTCAACCCTGCTTGTCGGTAAACCAGCTTGAAGTTAAACGGTTGCAGGAACTCAGCCCAGTGGTGCCACCTTCGGTTAAGGACCTTGGTACTATTGAAGTACTCCAAATTCTTATGATCTGTATAGATCACCCATTGGTCCACTACCGAGCGTACCAAATGATTCCATTCCCATAACGCCACCACGATGGCCGCCATTTCCTTGTCATGGCCATCATAATTAATCTCCGCTGGGTGAAACTTCCTACTATGGTAGGCCACTGGATGCCGTCTCTCATCTTCACAGAACTGGGAGAGAACGGCTCCTAATGCCAAGTCACTGGTGTGGGTTTCTAGCCGGATTGGCCATTCAGGGTCAAAATGTGCTAGGATAGTTTTGGACGTGAATGCTTCCTTCAAATGGTTGAAGGCCTGCTCACACGCGGGGGTCCATTCCCACGGGACATCCTGCTTTGTTAAGTCCATTAGAGCTTTCGCTCTATTGCTGAACCCTTCTATGAACCGACGCTAGAAGTTGGCAAAGCCCATAAAGCTTTGCACGTCGATGACGCATGTCGGAGGTGCCCAATCCCTGATTGTCAGCACCTTCTCAGACAATATAGAGATCCCCATGTCGGAGATCTTGTATCCACGGAATTCAACCTCCCGTTAGTGGAAACTGGACTTGTTGATATTTACACATAGTCCAGCTTTCCGCAATTTCTCCATCGGACGCAGCACCATCACGACGTGCTCTTCCGTAGTTTCGGAGTAGATCAGGATGTCATCCATGTATGCGATGACTCCTTCGTCCATGAGATCCCGAAAGACCTCATTTATCATGCTTTGACAAGTTGCCGGGGCCTTACACCAGCAAAACGGCATGACCATGTATTCATACAGTCCATATCTGCACCGGAAGGCCGTCTTCCATTCCTCATCTTCTGCCATCCTCAGCAGGTAGAAGCCGTTCTTCAAGTCCAACTTGGTGAACACCACTGCTTTTCCGAACCTATCTCCCAGTTCGTTGACCAACAGTAGAGGATACTTGCTCTTCACACTGATTTTGTTCAGCCCTCTGTAATCTATCACCAGTCTTAATGTACCATCTGGTTTTGGCAAGAAGAGGATAGGGGCTGCTGCTGATGTACTGGATTGCCGTAGCTTTCCCGTTCGCAGCAGGTCATTGAGATATTCCCGGAGTGCCTTAAGCCCCTTTTCCGATAACGGATAGATAGGTCCAAACAGAGGTTGTGTTCTGGGTTGCAACTCGATCATTTGGTCATACTTCGCGTGCTGCGGTAACGCGTCCATCTGTTCTTGACTGAAGATATCGCCATAGTTCTTATACTCCGGGAGTAGCATAACCGTAATGTCGGCACCTCTCTTATCAGAGAATTGCACAATTCCCAATAGGTACACATTACTAGAGTCTTCCACTAGTAACTCTACATCGGTCATGAACACTAACTGCCCCTGCTGTGCCAGGCAGGCAGCCTTGCAGAAATCTGAGCACCAGGTTAGTGGTCCGGTCTTCCAATCTATGTCGGGGTTATGGTCTCTCAACCAAGACACAGGTAGGTACCCATCCACCTGGGTGTCGGGCATATCTGCGACTTCAAAGTACCTCTCCTTGTAGTGGTCACCAGTCCTCAGTTCTAATAACTTGGTATAGTGTAGACCTGACCCAGGAATGTGATTACCGCTAGCGTCGCTTATCGGCACCTGTACCTTTCATCATACACAACGTGCCTGAGTCTGCTTAACCATCGGCTACTAAGCACTGGCCCAGTAGCTCCACTATCGAGTAGCAGGAGTGCTTCGGCGCTAACCTGTCTAGCTCCTTTCTTCCAGTCTCACTGGACCCACACGTGGATAGACTTAGTATGACGAGCCAAGTTGTTACGCTTCTGCCTCTTTGCTTGTCTTGGTAACTTTGTCATCTTAGCTTAGTAATTGTCTTTAGTCTCCTGCCTTTCGACACAAGAGCGGCCGCAACGAGTCGGTAAAGGTTAAGGGATTGGGATTCATGTTTTTATCAATAGCTAGGGTGTTTACTATCACGCCAGGATGATTTTGGGTACTGAACCCTTCTCAGGTAAACTTGAAAATAGCATTATTTATTTGATCAAGTCCAGCCCGAACCAATTCCTCTTGTACTAAACAAGACAATTTTTTCCCCAAGGTGGATAGAAGTCCGCTGTCGGACTGGTTCCAAGTGAAGCAGCCTTGGTTCCCCAATGACGAGCGTCTCCTTGAGCAGGACCTCACCCAGTCTCAACCGAAATAATGTCCTATGACTTCCGCATCCAGCTAAGGAAATCCTGAAAGAAATACGTATAACTAGAACGAAGGAAATAACCAGAAACCCAACAAAGGAGAGATAGCCCAGTCTACCATGCACAGCCCGCAACATCTACCTGCCCACACCACATGGGTGTAGTCAGTATCAGGGTGGTTTATGCGGTAGAAGGGTACTCACCCATCCGCGAAGCCACCTCCGTGGCCTATATCCATCTATCACTCAGGGGTCTATGGCTTATGGGTTAATAAGGTTACACCTTAAACAGAATGGGTTCTTACCTATTCCGATCCATCAGTATCAACCTCCATAATCTGAGGTGATACCGGGTGGACTTCAAGTACCTTTGACGAGGAAGCCGGAGGTGGCGCTTCAATGCGCTTCAGCTGCTTGTCTGTCCGTGTAGGCTCGGTGACCGGGGCTGACCGTTGCAACCCACCAGCCTGTTTGGATGAACTAATGACTAGGGAGGTGGTGGTACACTTTCTCCAGAAGTAACCACTTTGTCCACACTTGGTGCACTGGTTCTCCTTTCTCCGACGTTCGGTCAAAGTCGATGGGATTTTCTTATGTGCCATTGCATACTCAGAAGTGGCCGGCTTTGCCTGTTTCCCGGCATTGGAATTAGTAGGTTTGGCAGGCCTCTGGGTCCGTCTGTAATGACCCAGCATACAGGAGCTATGGTAGCCGGAACCTACACCCATACAGGTAGCCCGGAGGCGAACTGGTAGAAACCGGCAGGCAAGTGAGTACTTGACCTACGGAGACCCGATGGCCCGGGCTCCGAGATGAGCAGACTTAGTGGACACAAGTATTTAGGTACATGGCTACGCCCAAGGTTGGTGTCAGCGTACTTAGGGACCTATGAAGGGCCAATACACAGCTAGGCTGGGTAACTAGAGAAAGGCCGAGTGTGTCTATCCCCGGAAGAGGGATAGATAGGGTAACAGGAGAAAATCCACTTGTCCACCGGACAAGATTACCCTACCCTCAGAACAGGGTTACCCTGCCTTGAGGCTTGGATTACCCTGTTCAAGGACCTGAGTTACCCTACCTGCCAATACGAAGTCCCTCGGGGAGTTTGGGAAAAATGACTGGAATGTTTGTCACACGAAGCCATGCATAATACTGGAATCTGGGGTTCCGGGAGATGCTATTGGGCGAGCTACGCAGCTACGAAGAAGCTGTAAATTGAAGACATTATTCCTATCATGCCCCTCCGGCCCCGCCTTGAGGCCCGGACGTCATGGGCAAACGGTTGTGTAGTTGTGTGCAGTCTAGCAAAGGAGGATCTTTGGAGACCCGCTTGCAACACCGTATACGTTGCTGCCGTCCGGTCGACCGTAAGCTGTTCGCAGGATATATAAGGGGGCATAGGGTGGAAGGTGGAGTACCTCCTCCAAGTTGTTCGGAGTAAAACGGACCAAAACTGACGGAGTTAACGGGAGTTAACCGTGGGGGTCCCGAAGGTAGTCCCGGGTGGTGCCGGGACGACTGGGAACGTTTTGCACCTACCACGCCCAAGGATGTCCCCAACGCCATAGGCTCTGAGAGGGAAGTGCAGAGACACTAAAAGCATGATTCCTACCGCAGGTAAGGTGTATCCGAGGTAGTGGTCGTGGGTAGCGCCCATTGGATCACTCCTGGACCACCGTACCCTGCGGAAGACACCGGAAGCCCGAGACTCGTAAATAGTAGATAGATAAACCGCTCACGGTAGCTTCCGGCGTCAAGAAGAAATCAACGCGCATGGGAAGGGTGTCATAGATAGTCTAGTTCAGCAAGGGGTCTTGACAGTTAGCCACTGGCAAGTCCCCGATGCGCAGAGGTTTTCACTCCGGCGGGCAGAATGGAAATGCGCCGCAGAAACGATATGCACATATGGTGAACGCCGACTAGAGCGGGTCGACACATACATGCCCGGAAGGGGTGTCAGGAGACGTGTCGGACCGCCCTTAGCGGAGAAGGGTGTGCTCGAACAGTTGGAGTAAACTGATGGGGGAGTTTCTGGCATAAGATAAAACTACCTGAAAGTCTATGCGAGAACTCTCCTACTCCAACAATCAATCCTCTCGAGACCTTAATTGAGTGAAGCGTCAGGCTTAACGATATTAAGTTTTACCGTCTACTTTACTCTTACATCTGTGTGAACTTTTAGCGATAAGTTTGAAGTTGTTTGGTGCGGTCACAACCTTGGGATCCATCTTCTTAGGGGTGCCCCCGTTACACCGTCTGCGGAAACCTTTTTCCTTCTTCTGAAAGCACCTGGATGTCGATGACCTATCGTCCTTTCTTTCCATTGGCTGAGACCGTTGGACCAGATGGATAACCCAGTTTCTGAACCGGGCGTTGTCTTCCAGTGTGTGTCCAACTTTCCACACAAGATCAAGGCAGTCGTTCAAGTCTGTTGGATGGGGCTCCTTGAGTCCCCACGCGTTCTGAACTTCCTGGGTAATACGTGACCGTACCTTGTCTTGTACCTGTACTGGATCTGTATAGCTAAGCTTATACATGTAGTCAATTATCTGGTCCAGGTACTCATCAACATGATGTGGCTTCATCACCACGTCTCGCTACTTGCGAAGGGATCGGTCTTGTTCTGCTTGGTCACCGCTGAAACTTTGTTGCAGTCGTTCCCGGAACCCTTTCCACGTTCTCAATGGGTTACTGTTATTAACAGGAACGCCAGTACGCTTTGCTGCCTCCGTGTTGATGTGTGAGTGCCGCCTGAGATACCATGTTCGGGCGGTATCTTCTAAGCGGGGGATCACCAGGTTTACCTTGTCCATATCGGTCAACCTGCACCCCGCAAAGTATTCGAACTTGGTCTCCACTAGCGTTGGGAAGCTTGCAAGGTCGGTAACCTTTCCCTGGAATGCAGGAATACTGCTCAGCTTCTCGGGCTTCTTTTGCCGCTGTCTGGAGGATGGCCGTGAGGTCGATCTGCTCCAGAATTCCCGTTGTAGCTTCTTAGCATGGCGGTCCCACTGTTGTTTCTTCTTATCACTTCACTCTTCCTTGCGAGTGCCGAGGAAGGGAGTCACATCAGGGAGAGAATCGGCATCATCATCATCTGACCTGTCATAGGCGGAGTCCTCTGGATCTCCTCCCACTCCGGTTGCACCACCTCCAGGAGGCGCATTTCCATCTCCACCATCCCCGGCGTTTCTGCCTGGTGTCTCCTGTGGTCTATCATATCCATCAAACCATTCCTCCTGGCCATCCTGATTCCCATCTCCGGGGGGGTTAGCCCCTGATGGTACTGATGGCGGTGGAGGAACAGGGCGTCGCCCACTCTCTGGAGTTGGGTTAGGCGCCACCTGAGTTATCGGCAGAAATGCCTGTAGCTCTGGGTAGCTCAGAGGTTGCATCGGGGGGCCAACGTGCCTCCGTGAGCCACAATACCCACATGTTGGCCGTCCATCTCCTTCCTTCTGCCTTTTTCGATTCCTCATAGGGGTCCATTGTTCCTTCCTGCACCCAGATGTGTAGTAACGAATCCATCCCAGACGGGTTTCTTCCGATTTGCAGACCGACAGGCAAAACTCGTCTTGGCTGTCCGACTCGCCACTTGTGATTGTGGGGAGCACAGAAGGAGGAGCCTGTTTGGAAGGGGCAGAGGGAATCACGGGTCCTCAAGGAACGGAGCGCGCGGATGAACCAGGTCCGGGGATCGGGGTACCTCGTGATAGAGCCAGGGGTACTGGCTCTTCCTCGTGCCTTACCTGTTTGAAATATGGGGGTGAGGCGGCGTGCAGTGCTCGGAACCCGGGGGTAGCCGATACTGTGGGAGGGAATGCTGTGGCAGGAAAGGTATCAGGAGTGGGCAACGAGACTGGTAAAGGTGTCGGTCTTGGGGCAGCGATGTGAGGTACGGGAGTTGCAACGGCCACTGTTGCAGGAGGGTTAATGGGAGCAGGGATCAGCCGAGGCATAGGGTCAGGTGTATCTGGTACGGTGAGACCCTTTTGCTGCGACGTCCTTTTCTTAACCCGACACCTATCGGTTGGTCCAATCGCCGGATTTCCTAAACGACTGCGGGCGATGCAGAAGGGGACAGACAGAGAGCCCGTTTATGCTCTTGTGTAGGACGAGGTATAGCTATAGCCTTCCCCCTTCAGGCTTTCCAACATCCGTATACCCACGGGACTTAAGTACGCCCTCCACTGTTTATCCCAGGCTCTCATAGCCAGTTCTATCCCGAAGTTCTATGGCTTCGCGTGGACGAGTGGGAGTGGGGACGCCGCCTCTATCATCAGTATGTCATTCTCAGTATCAATACTATAACCCCCTGCGAAGGCCCTTTCCAGCGCTGCCATACGATCCTTCCATGCCTTCTGGTCTCCTAACATTCGCCGGTATGCCTCCTGCTGTACTTTCATCCATTCTACCGCTGCCGTAGTAATCTGTTTACAGAACACCTGCTGCTGCTGGGCATTCCATTTGTTTAGTTCCCTCTTCACGTCCTCAACCGACTTGGATACCTCCCGGACGAGGTAAGGTTTGACAAACTTGGTGGAGAACTCGCGAAGCGGTACCTCTTGTGGTGGGGGAGGGAGCATGTTGTGGATGAGGGCGGAATCTTGGTAGAACGAATGAGCCGCCGTGTGAGGGTTTCTAATCATAAGATCAACGCATGCATCAGGTAACTGGATAGGAGCGGCTTCCAGAAGCAACTGGTGACCATCCCATTTAATACCGCGGACATCTGTGGAAACCAATACAGGAAATGTGTTGGCGTCGTTCCCGTCAAGGTCAAGGTCTGAGTCAGGGTTAGATTCTGTTCTAGCTCGATGTTCGGTACTAGCCATCACGCTTGCTACCCTGGGCTACTTGTTCTAGACAAGGTTACCAGTATTCACGCAAGGTCAGTGCCGAAGGTCGAAAACCAATTAATCAGGACAGGAGTCAAGCACGGAGCTCGCTTGACGATATACTGTACCGGGGGCACCCCTGGGAAGATGGATCCCAAGGTTGCGACCGCGCCGAACAACTTCAAACTTGTCGCCAAAAGTTCACAGAGATGTAAGAGTAAAGTAAACGGTAAAACTTAATGTCGTTAAACCTGTTGCTTCACTCAATTAAGGTCTTGAGAGGATTGATTGTTGGAGTAGGAGAGTTCTCGCATAGACTTTCAGGTAGTTTTATCTTATGCCAGAAACTACCCCATCAGTTTACTCCAACCAGTGGAGCAGACGCTTCTCCGCTAAGGGTGGTCTGACACGTCTCCTGGCACACCCTTCGGGCATGCATGTGTCGACACACTCTCGTCGGTGTTCACCTAATACGGTTATCGTTTCTGCAGTGCATTTCCATTTTGCTCTCTAGAGTGAAAACCTCTGCGCATCGGTCTCTTGCCAGTGACTAACAGTCAAGGCACCTCATGAACTAGACTATCTATGACGCCCTTCCCATATGCATTGATCTCTACTTGACTCCGGAGGCTACCTGGAGCACTTTATCTATTTACTATTTACGGGTCTTGGGCTTCTAGTGTCTTCCGCAGGGCACCGTAGGCCGCGAGTGATCCAATAGGCGCTACCCATGACCACCACCTTGGATCTACCTTACCTGTGGTAGGAATCATGCTTTTAGTGTCTCTGTACTTCCCATTCAGAGCCTATAGTGTTGGGAGCACGTTCGGGCTTGGTAGGTGTAAAACCCCCCCAGTCGCCCCCGCAGCACCCGGGACTACCTGGGGGACCCCCGCGGTTAGCACCCCTTAAGTCCGCCAGCTTTCCTCCGTTTCACTCCAAACAACTTGGAGGAGGTACTCCACCTTCCACCCTATGCCCCCTATATATCGTGCGAACAGCTTACGGTTCACCGGACGGCAGCGACGTATATAGTGTTGCAAGCGTATCTGCAAAGTTTGCTCTTTGCTAGACTGCACACAACTACCCAACCGTTTGCTCATGACATCCGGGCCTCAAGGCGGGGCTGGAGGGGTATGATAGGAATAATGTCTCCAATTTACAGCTTCCTCGGAGCTATGTAGCTCGCCCAATAGCATTCCCCGGAACCCCAGATTCCAGTCTCATGCTTGTTTTCGCGTGACAAACATTGCAGTCATTTTTCCGGAACTCCCCATGGGACTTCGTATCGAAAGGTAGAGTAACCCAGGCCCCACGGCAGGGTAATCTGATCCTGAGGGCAGGGTAACCTGCCCAGTGGACAAGATAACTTTTCCCTGTTACCCTGTCTATCCCCTTGCCGGAGATAGACGCTTCTGACCTTTCTCCAGTTCCCTGACCTAGCTGAGCAACTACCCCTTCAGACATCCCTAAGTACGCGGACACCGCTCCCGGGTGTATCCAGGTACCTAAATCCCTGACCAGCCAATTCTGTTCATTCTCGGAGCCCAGGCCATCGGGTCTCCGTAGGTCAAGTAATTACTTGCCTGCCGGTTCCTACCAGTTCGCCTCCTGGCTCCCTGTATGGGTATAGGTTCCATCTACTATAGCTCATGTATGCTGGGTCGTTACACCTATCTCACCGTTCATTCATCAACGGTAGAGGATACTTGCTCTTCACCAGGATTTTGTTCAGCCCTCGGTAATCTATTACCAGTCTTGATGTACTATCTGGTTTTGGCAAGAGGAGGATAGGGGCTGCCGCCGAGGGGCTGGATCACCGTGGCTTGCCCATTCGCAGCATGTCATTGAGATATTTCTGGGGTTCCTCAAGCTCCTTGTCCGATAACGGATAGATAGGCCCAAATGGAGGTTGAGTCCCGGGTAGCAACTTGATCGCGTGGTCCTACTTCGTATGCTCTGGTAGTGCCTCAATCTGTTCTTGACTGAAGACATCCCCATAGTCCTTATACGCGAGGAGTAGCCTAACGGTAATATCGGCCCCTTCCTTATCGAGTAATTGCACAATGCCCAATAGGTACACATTAGAAGGGTCTTCAGCTAGTAACTCTTCATCGGTCATGAACACTAACCGCCCCTGCTCTGCCCGGCAGTTAGCCTTGTAGAAATCCGAGTGCCCAGTTAGTCATCCGGTCTTCCAATCTATGTCAGGATTATGGTCTTTCAACCAAGACATAGGTAGGTACCTATCCACCTTAGTGTCGGGCATATCCACGACTTCAAAGCACATCTCCTTGTGGTGGTCACCTATCCTCATCTCTAATGACTTGGTATAGTGTAGACCTGACCGAGCAATGTGATTACCACTGGCGTCGCTTATCGGCTTGTGTACCTTCCGTCGTACACAAGGTGCCTGAATCTGCTTAACCCATCAGCTACTAAGTACCAGTCCAGTAGCTCCACTATTGAGTAGCAGGAGCGCTTCTGTGCTTACCTGTCTAGCTCCTATCTTCCTGTCTAACTTAACCTGCCAGCGGATAGACTTGGTATGACGAGGCAAGTTGTCATGCTTCTACCTCTTCACTTGTTGGGGTGACTTAGTCATCTTGGCTTAGTAATTCCCTTTGGTGTCTTGCCTTTCGACACAAGAGCGGCCACAACAGGTTGGTTAACGTTAAGGGATTGGGATTCTTCTTTTATCAATAACTAGAGTGTTTACTATCACGCCAGCATGATTTCGGGTACTGAACCCTCCTCAGGTAAACTTGAAAATAGCATCATTTGTTTGATCAAGTCCAGCCTGAACCAATTCCCCTTATACTAAACATAACAATTTTTTCCCAAGGTAGGTACAAGTGAGCTGTCAGACTGGTTCTAAGCGAAGCAGCCTTGCTTCCCCAATGTCAAGCGTCTTCTCAAGTACAACCTCACCCCGCCTCAACCGAACTCATGTCCTATGGCTTGCCCATCCAGCTAAGGAAATCCTGAAAGAAATACGTACAACTAGAACAAAGGAAATAACCAGAAACCCAACAAAGGAGAGATAGCCCAGCCCACTGCGCACAGCCCGTAACATCTACCTGCCAACACCTCCTGGGTGTAGTCAGTATCAGGGTCGTTTATGCGGTAGAAGGGTAATCACCCATCCCGGAAGCCACCTCCATAGCGCATGTCCATCTATCCCTCAAGGGTCTATGGCTATGGGTTAATCAGGTTACACCTTAAGCAGAATGGCTTCTTACCTATTCTGATCTGTCAGTATCAACCTCCATGATCTGAGGCGATGCCTGGCGGACTTCAAGTATCTTGGACGAGGAAGCCAGAGGTGGCGCTTTAATGATCTTCAGCCACTTGTCTGTCCCTGTGGGCTCGCTTACCGGGGCTGACCATTGCAACCCACAAGCCTGTTTGGAAGAAATAACGACTGGGGACGTGGCGGTACACTTCCTCCAGAAGTGACCACTTTGTCCACACTTGGTGCACTGATTGTGCTTTCTCCGACGTTTGGTCAAAGTCGACGGGATTTCCTTATGTGCTATTGCATACACAGAAGTCGCCAGCTTTCCCTGTTTCCCGGCATTGAAATCAGTAGCTTTGGCAGGCCTCTGGTTCTGTCTGCCCAAACCTTTTTCCTTCTTCTTAAATCTCCCGGAAGTCGATGACCTATCGTCCTTGCTTTCCATTGGCTGAGACCATTGGACAGGATGGATAACCCTGTCACTGAACTGGGTGTTGTCTTCCCGCCTGTGTCTAACTTTCCGCAGAAGATCAAGGTAGTCGTTCAAGTCAGTTGGATGGGGCTCCTGGAGTGCCTACGTGTTCTGAACTTCCTGGGTAATACCCGAGCGTACCTTGTCTCTTACCTGTACTGAATCTGTATAGCTAAGCTTATACAGGTAGTCAATTATCTTGTCCAGGTACTGATCAATGTGATGTGGCTTCATCAGCAGGTCTCGCCACTCAAGAATGGATCGGTCTCGTTCCGCTTGGTCACTGCCGCAACTTCGTTCCAGTCGTTCCCGGAATCATTTCCACGTTCTCAACGGGTTAGTGTTGGTAACAGGAATGCCAGTATGCTTGGCTGGCTCCTTGTTGATGTGTGAGTACCGCCTGAGATACCATGTTCGGGCAGTATCTTCCCAGAGGGGGATCACCAGGTTTACCTTGTTCATATCGGTCAATGTGCACCCCCCAAAGTATTCGAACTTGAGCTCCACCAATGTTAGGAAGCCTGCAAGTTCGGTCACCTTTCCCTTGAATGCCGGAACAACCGCTCAGCTTCTGGGGCTTCTTCTGCCGCTGTCTGGAGGATGGCCGTGAGGTCAATCTGCCCCGGAATTCCCGTTGTAGGTTCTTAGCACAGCGGTCTCCCCGTTGTTTCTTCGTATCACTCCAATCATCCTTGCGAGCGCTGAGGAAGGGAATCAAATAAGGGCCACAATTGGCATCATCATCATCCCAACTCTCGTAATTGGAGGGCCCTGGATCTCCTCCAGCCCCGGTTGCACCACCTCCAGGAGTTGCATTTCCATCTCCACCATCTATGGCGTTTCCGCCTGGTGTCTCTCATGGTCTATCATACCCATCAAACCGTTCCTCCTGGCCATCCTGATTCCCCTCCTCGGGGGGGTTAGCCCCTGTTGGTACTGATGCCGGTGGGGAAACAGGGCGTCGCCCACTCTCAGGAGTTGGGTTAGGCGCCACCTGCATTATCAGGCAGAAATGCCTGTAGCTCTGGGCAGCTCAGGGGTTGCATCGGGGGGGCAACGTGCCTCCAGGAGGCACAATAACCACATGTTGCCCATCAATCTCCATCCTTCTGCCTTCCTTTTTGCCTGACAGGGGTCCGTTGTTCCTTCCTGCACCCATATATGTGGTAATTAATCCACCCCTTACGGGTTTCTTCCGGTTTGCACCCCGACAGGTAAAGCTCGTGTTGGCTTTCTGACTCGCCACTCGTGATTGTGCGGAGCACGGAAGGAGGTGTCAGTTTCAAAGGGGCAGAGGAAATCATGGGTGCCCAAGGAATGGAGCGAGAACATGTCCCAGGTTCGGGGATCAGAGTCCCCCGTGATGGGGCCATGGGTGCGCGCTCTTCCTGGCGGCTTACCTGTTCGAAAAACCTAGGTGATGCCACGCGGAGTGGTCGGAACCCAGGGATACCGGATACTGCCGGTGGGAAAACTGTGGCAGAAAAGGCATTAGGAGCGGGCAACGAGATGGGTAAGGGTGTGGGTCTTGGGACAGCGATATGAGGTACAGGAGTTCTAACCGACGGTGTTGCAGGAGGGTTAATGGGAGCAGGGGTCGGCCGAGGAGTAGGGTCACGTGTATCTGGTGCCGTAATACGCTTTGGCTTGGACGTCCTTTTCTTAACCCAATGCCCATCGGTTGGTCCAATCGCCAGACTTCCTGAACAACTGTGGGGGACCGAGGAGGGGACAGACAGAGAGCCTGTTGATGCTCTTGTGAAGTACGAGGTATAGCTGTAGCCTTCGCCCTTGAGGCTTTGTGACATCCGTATAGCCACGGGGCTTAGGTACGCCCTCCACTGTTCATCCCCGGCTCTCATAGCCAGTTCCATTGCGAAGTTCTCCAGCTTTGTGTGGACAAGTGGGAGTGGGGGCACCGCCTGTATCAACAGTAAGTCATTCTCAGCAGCAATACTATAACCCCCTGCAAAGGCCCTTTCCAGCGCTGCCATACAATCCTTCAATACCTTCTGGTCTCTTAACGTTCACAAGTATACCTCCTGCTGTACTTGCATCCATTCCGCCGCTGCCGCAGTAATCTGTTGGCAGAACACCTGCTGCTGCTGGGCATTCCGGGTCTTTAGTTCCCACTTCGCAACCTCAATCGACTTGTATACCTCCCGGACGATGTCAGGTTCAACAAACTTGCGGGAGAACTCGCTAAATGGTACCCCTTGCGTCGGGGAAGGACGCGTGTTCTGGATGAGGGCGGAGTCTTGAAAGAACGAAAGCGCCGCAGCGCAAGGGTCCATAATCATAGGATCAACACATTCATCAGGTAACTGAATAGGGGCGGCCTCGAGAAGCAATTGATGACGAATTGCATTCAATACTACGGACATCCAGGAAAACCGATGGACAAAATGTGTTGGCCAAGTTCTCGCCAAGGTGAAGGCCTACATGCGAGTTGGATTCCATCCTAGCTCGAAGTTCAGGACTAGCCATTGCGCTCTCCACCCTGGGCTACTTGTTCGAGACAAGGTTACCAGTACTCATGCAGGGTGGGTGCCGAAGGTAGAAAAACAATTAATCGGGGGAGGAGTTAAGCGAGGAGCTCGCTTAACGATATACTGTAACGGGGGCACCCCTAGGAAGATGGATCCCAAGGTTGCGACCGCACCAAACCACTTCAAACTTATCGCCAAAAGTTCACA